>JAFEME010000445.1:0-25077 GCA_018831755.1 Niveomyces coronatus
AAACCCCCCCCCCCCCCCCCCTTCACTCCTCCTGCTCGTGTTGGCATCTCCGAGACGACCAAGAGGCGAATTTTTAGTCACTGCAGGCCAGAGTTCTAAATGGCCAGCCGTTGTCCAAGGCTGAAGAACATTATATTTCTAATCCATCTCTGCAAACTACGTCGATTTTTTCGTGAAAGGAACAAAGTCTATGAACAACTTCGCCGTCTATTTGAAAAGCCCTTCAAACTTAGAGCTTTTTATAAATCCACTTCAAAGCACACAGCTGCTCCTCTTGAGTCTACTGCCGCATCAAATGAAAAAAGAAAAACGTAGGAACAGGAGTGCATGGTTAAACTTCTGTTATCTACGCCTGTCCAGCCACATCTCAACTTGCAGCTCAAACCTCACAGCCACCCAGTCGTCCGCATCCTCGCGCAAGATTAATAAAATAAGCGAGCTAGCCATGATAACCCCCGGCACAGCCCAGCATCCTGATACACATACATTACCACCGAGACTGTTTACACCGGCAGACGCATCAAATCCTCCCCCACCATTTGCAAGCTCGTTGACACAAAGTGCTCGGTAATCGTCTAAGCAGTCTCAACCCCACGACTTCATCATACTTCCGCTCTTCTCCTTGCTCCTAGATTCCTTGTCATGGTTCCGGGCCACCTTTTTCATCATCCACCCAGTCACGTTTACGCAGGGACAAATCAGCCTGGTCATGATGGATCGTCAAATTGATATTGTACAAAGAAATACCCTCTGAACCTATACCCAATGCATTTGTGTGTTGCCTCTGCACTTGTGCTCAAAAATACCCCTCTTCTCCCTCTCCCTTCTATGATATCACTTATTCGATATTTTTGCGCTTCGACAATCACGCAAAGTAACTCTTCCATAAAACACCTTCCAAGTCTTCGAGTTGCTCCTGGGTAAAGTACTGCCACCTTCATGTTAGCTATCCGCCCGCACCGTCATGATCTCGGCGCCACATACCTTTTGATCAACGTTCCAGCTGTCTTGTCGAGTCTTTTTGAACTCGCTCAGTATTGACTTTGTCGCTTTGCCCACAACCCCGGCGTCACCTGCCGCTCTTCGTGCCAAAAGCGCAAGCACCTCGGGCATCCACTTTGGCGGCGGTGTGGCATACGGAAAGGCCTCGATTAGCGCACCTAACCCTAGCACTGCCGCATGCCTCCTGGTGATCTGATTTTGCATCTGCACTGGCGTGTCCGTTCCACTCTGCTTGGGCGCCCGCTTCGGCATCGGGTTGTCCGCCAGCTCCTGTTCGAACCTCCTCTTCAGGCCCTCAATTACGGGACCCCTGACGCGTTGAGGCGAGCATCGAATCATGCCGGCTAGTGTCGACGCCGCGCTACCTCGTACCTCTAGCTGCGAGTCGCTGAGCATGTCCGATACCGTCGTGAATAAGACATCTCGCAGCTTCTTTTCTGTCAAGAATATACGTCGAAAGTAGACCACTTGCATGTTCACCAATGCTCGTAGACGTTGGTGCCAGCTTGCCGCGTTGCGTCCGATGCGAACCAGCCCCTCGACAAAATCTTCATCCTCGCCGTCACGGAATGGCACATTGGGAAGTTGTCGGTATACATGATACGCAGCCCGCATAAGTTCTGGGTCTTCCTTCACGTCCATCATGTGCAGAAGCTCCTCCATAAACGGCTTCGAGAAGAAGGGCACTAGTTGGACGCACTCGTGCGACGACAAGGCGCACTCTAGCCACGTAAGCACTGTCTTGCTGCCTGAAGTATAAGACGACTGCGTCTGTTGGCCCGGCGCACGCTCATGTCTCCATCGCTCTATGCGTCCAAATACATCCCGAATGACATTAGTGAACTTGGCATCCGCCTTGTATGGGCGAATGCCAATAGACGAGTCTGCCGTGTTTTCTTCCAGCATTTTACTGACGCTCTCAAACGACTCGTGGTATCTCGTCTTGTAAATGACAGAAATGACCCGACCCATAGATTCCCGCACAGCTTTGTAAGGATGATCAAGATGCGCCATGAAATTGTCCAACACAGGCTGTGTGTCACGAAAGTGCCATCCTCCATCGGCAATCGCAAATTCGAGGAGCTGTATCTTCGAAGATTCCTTGAACGCCGCGTTCGAGTTCATATCCAGCCGGAAAGCACGCAAAGAGTCCACCAGCTCATGACAGCGACGCGGATCTTTCGAATCCAAGATGAAGTGCAAGCACGTCATCCAGTACTGAAGATTGTCTGGCGTTAAGCCATCTGTAAACACCTTCAAAATCTTGGGCGCGGCAAACTCCCAGACCCGGTTGCGAATCTCCGGTGGATCGTCGCTTGATCCTGACAGTAGCGCTCCGAGAATCTCCGATGCCGCGCGATGTTGGTGCTTGTCGCTGCCGTCGCCGTACACCTCATCTAGAAGATCCTTGACGTCATCTAGACTGACAGTGGTTGACTCGTAGTGCATTAGATCAAAGGCATGCATTAGAAGATAGACGTTGCTCATGCGGAATCTGTCTGCCGAACTATCTCGTGGTTCCTGCTTCAAGTACTCAAAACACTGCCGGAACCATTCCTTGTTGAGGATCTTGCCAATCTGCGTGCGGACGCCGCGCTCCACCTCGTCGTAGGCGATGAACGGCATTGGCTTGGCTCGAAATGCCGAAAACTGCTTGCCCCAGACGAGCCATCCGGGGTGGTCAGAGTCCACCATGTACTCGGCGTTGCTGACGTTACTGAATGACGCCAAAAACTGTCTTGTAAACTCCGCATCACCCTTTTTGACCTCAACTGTGAGTCTGTTACGGTCGCTACTCTCCTTCTCGAGTAAGTAGTTGCGGTAATCATGCTCGTACACAGCTCGCATATCGATTGACGTGAAGATGGATGTGAAAGCGTTCAAGTAGTATCCCCGCAATCCGGGATGAGGATCGTTCGTCCCATTCGCAACTAGTTCGATAAATTCAGCTGGAGCGGTGGTATCAAACCGCAGGCAGAGATTCGCGGCGAAGATTGCACATCTTGTCGCGACTTTCCAGTGTGCATTCTTAGCCATTCTTGTCAATTCAAGCCCCAAAACTGCCTTGGATGCTTCTACTCTCTCCCGGCGTTGCAGAATGAACTGGTGACGAGATTCAATAACCGCTGTAGTCTCATCTGACGGCCGGATCGTGTCGGCAACCTTGCTGTTGACAATGATGGCGCGTTCAAAGGGCTTGCCGAATTCAAGGAGAGAGTAGAGTACTGAAGAACCTAGAGTTTGGATGGATGGCTTGTCGATACTGGCGGTTTCAATATATAATCTCATTGCTTCTGGGGCAAATCTCCAATCTTTGATTAACGTCTTTAGTAAGCTCGTGAAGAACAGGGAATATATGCCACCCTTGATACGGTCATGATCATTGTCCTGAAGGGCCTTCTTGAAGCCTTGAAGAAGCGGAGCAATCACAAGAGGCTTGCCCCCGATGAGCGCCTTGAGAGAGGAATCTTGAGCATTTTGGGCGGCACGACGAACATCTGCATAGGAAGAGAGACACAGGCCTGTAAGATCGAGCAAAAGCTGCTTGTCTAGATCACTCTTTTGCCTTGACGATGCATTGTGCTTCATTCGTAGAAGTAGATAAGCTTCCGCTCGCTTAATCAGCAGAGGCCGGGGGTACACTTTCCTCAAGCCCTTCACCTTGAAGGCTGCAACCTCCGATTTGTACAGACGGAGATGACGCTCCAATGAGTGTGCAGAGCGCTCAATTCCAACGTCTGTTATCCACGTACGGTAAGCAGTGCAGAGATCGGTGAGACAAGTGACATCGTCCTCTTGATGCTCCACTAGAAATGCATGCGCCCGACTTAGCAGCTGTCCGAGGTCTTCGCGAAGTGTGTGTATACGTTCATAGAAAGGGTCGTCTCTTTGGAGAGTATAACCTGCGCGATAACGAAATTGTGGCCTGAGCTCCTCGTCGTCGGCTACTTCTGCGAGAGGGTCGTCATCATCGACCATTAGGTCGTCTTCATTAACACCGGCAATCGCGTCGTCCTCCTTCGACTGTGTGTCAGCGCAGCCAGAGGCGCGTTTCGGATCAAACATGACAGCCATCCCGGCGGCTAATAATCGGATCTGTTGCATCAATCGGGAAACTTCGTCGGACCACTCCCTGTTTTTGCCTTTGCGGCTGACTGGGGGATTGTCGCTCAAAAGCAGAGACAACTGCTCGGAGATAGATTTTGTCTGAGAAGTGAACAGCTCAACAGCAAACTCGATCTCGGGAGGCGAGGGCTGATGCCATTTGATGGTGAGATCGGCCGGAGACGTCGTGCGCCCCCAGTCATGAATATCCAGACCCCTTTTGATGACATCTGGCTCGTACAGAGCGTGGTCGATGGGATATGTGTGAGTCAGATTGAGAAGCAGGTGATGGATGAAATTTGAAACAATTATGGTTGGTAGGCCGCGACACTTTTCTTGCATATACCCGGCGATGCCCAGGAGTTCCTCTTTATGAGTCAGTACTTCACGGCCAACGTGCACAACCGCCATGGCCAGCATGCTCATATGCCAAACCAGAGCCCTGTCTCGGGGCAGATAATCCGTGCCAGCCGTTCTATCCGATGCGGCATGGTTATGATCTATCTCGTTGCGAATGTTGACGACAAGCATGGGGACAAATATCTTGAGCGTCTTTTCGGGGTTGACTTTGCAGAGAGCATTGACGATCCAAGCCATTGCGTCCCGCGCTTGGTGAACAACATGAGACGCGACAAAGGCGGCGATCTTATCTAATGCCAAATCGAACAAGTCTGAGGACATTGATGCAAACAAAGGCGAGAGAGCGGAGGGAAGCGCATTGATGACGGTGTCCTCGGGTGTTCCGCCGCGAGTCTGATGAGCATCAGGCAGATTCTCGAGAAGGGTGAACACTTTACCTAGTAAGGTAACAACGAATTCGCCGAACCCCGCTGTTGACGAGCGCAGAATGTTGGCTTCTTCCTCGTCCGTCAACTCGGACTCGTAGTCTATCACTACATTCTGACCGTCGCGATCCATACGATCCATTTCCGCTTGCATCCACTGCATAACAAGATCGGTATCGTGAACCGAGCCGTTCTTGTCAACCATGGGCGCAATTGGGATGCTGTAGGCCACACTCTGGATGAAGTTGAGGGTATACTGTGTCTTGCTCAGATCATTGGCATCAATTCCGGGCAGTGCCAACGCCAAGAGAGCAGTGATGTGGCAGCGATAACCTTTGAGCTTGGACATGATGTTGGCGATCATTTGCAGGCTATTTAGACTGGAAGTTGTCCTGTGCACTTCGACTAGCCCTTGGAGGCTTGGGTAGAACCTTTGCAAGGCGCCAGGCAGGACCAAATCAGGCTCGAGATAAGCCAGCCCTTGGAGAGTGTTGTAATAGTAATGAGAAATACGACTGCTCTTGGAGAAGAGTCCCATGAAGGTGACTTCCTTGAGCGTTTCGACGAATCGTCGTTTGAGCTCTTTATTTATCCTCCTCGCGGCGGGAATTTCGAGTTCTCCGCTTTGCTCACGGTTCCAGCGCGAAACAAAAGCGTCGGTCAGGAACAATGTCAATTGTCCCAGCAAAGACGCCCAGTTGCCCTGGTTGGAAGGGTGGAAGAACGTGTCGATGCACTCTATTAATCCCTCCAAAGAAGACATGGCGGAGTCCCCTTCGCCGCTGCATTCGGGAGAAAGTGAGTTGACGATCAGACGGGCCATTGAATAGGCAATAGGATGCTTTTTCCTATCCTTCTCCAAGTACATGCCTGCACCTGACATGTAGTCAAGGGAAGTATATGGCGAATGAGACTGACCAACAGGAATTTGCGTCAGACGAAGCATAGCCGTGAATATGAGGTCAGCCTGGGCTTTTGTGAAGATGCCATGCTTGCCAAAGGGTACATGCGAGCAGTGCAGATGGTCTCGCGCGAGCCGTGAAAACATGTCAATGAAAAATATGTCCATTACTTTGGAACGGTTGATAATTGACCAAAGGTGGAAAAGTGAAGGAAAGAAAGCGCCTGGCTGGGCAGCCATGGCACTCGGAGGCGCAGGCTGGCTGGGCAATAGTGTATTGAGAACTCCAACGACGATGAAGGCATTGGGAAGTTCGTTAACACTGAAGAATGGCAGAAATTCTTCAAGCATCTGTGGCCGATCCTTTGGATCGAAGAATGTGTGGGCATGCGTGCAGAGCTTCAGCAACTGCTTAGCCGACCGCCGACGGCTACTTTGATGGGCGGGAACCTCGGCGGGCAATACCCAAGTCTTGACCTCATGCCATAGTGGTTTCCAGTCGAGTGTTAAGTCATCGCCCGGTTTGAGGTAGTGGTTCTTGCTGTGGCGCAATTCACGTTAGCAGAAGATTACCTCACCACCACTACCGCGAAGCACGAGATGCGTAACTAAGCAACTTACCGGGTCAATGTCACCACCATGCGCAAAAACCTGTCGGCGGCTACCGAATCGAGGCCGGGCGACAGGGCCAGGGAGTAGAAGAGCTTAGCGAGCTTTGCTCTCAGCTCACGTGTCAACTCGAATTTGAGGTTGAGCCATGCCTGTAGCTCCCTGGTCCAGTGCAAGGCGCCCGGCGAAAAATCCTCGGCGCGGATGGCGATGTACAATTGTTTGAGAATGCCTTGGAGGGCGGCATCGCGTTGCGTCTCTTCCTCGACAAGAAAGGGTAGCTGGTTGAAGTACGCAAATGTGCGAGGACGGTATCGCTTCTTGTCGTCCTCGTCCGATTTGGTACATGGAAGGCCGGGGGTAGTGGCTCGCGAGATGGGTTCGTATGACGAGAAGTTGGCAAAGAGACGGTTCGTCGACGTCGGGGTCAAGTCGCCCACGCGACTCTCATGACAGGGACCCATGTTCTCATCCATGCTGGATGGGAGAATAGAAGCTGGACGATGGTCTTGAGCGTCGCTTTCGATGAAGTATTGGCCACTGCGATGTGTCGATCGATACTGATAAGAGCTGCGAGGCGCTATGTGAAGCTGCGAACGGCCTCGTAGGTAGTCGTGATGGGTTAGGTGTGGCTCAGGCTCCGGGGATAAACAGCCGTTATGGAAAAAAAAAGATGCCGGAATAGTTAGATGTAATAATTCAAACTGCTCTGTGCCGTTCCATCAGGGTGAGCTTGTCTGTTATGGTCGGGTCGGTCGACTACCAGGCGGCGAAGGGGTGTCGTAACCACCAAACGGCTGGTAGAGCAGAGTCGCCAGAAGTGACCTTTGATGACGGCGCCGCTTGCTGCCTAACGGATGAGAAATGATATGACTGTGGGAATGCCAGCTTGATGCACCTAGACGCAATGCGGCAGCAAAACGACGGGCTCTGAAATGAATGCTGCGTTGGTTGGATAAAGGTGAATGAGCATAGCTTAGATGGCCAAACAAAATGTACATGATGAGCACCGGTTTTAGAGACAGCAGGGTTGCTTTGTCAGTTTGGCATGCGAGTACTACTACTATTTGGCCAAAGCACTCGTGCGTGCTACCGCTACAGTGCACTCTACCACTTGGCTCGAGCGTCTCCCGTGGATGGCATTGGTAGTAGCGACCTGTATGTAGCCTGTTCTAGGTACCACTTTTAGGTGCCCAGTGCCTAGAACCATATATATATACAGCACCTGTACCTAACGGCTGGGGTAACACTGTGCAAGTACTACTAAGCCTAGGTAGTAGTACTGTAGTGTACTCCCACATACACATAAATGCACTGTACTATTGTATGTGCGTATATAGGAGTACGAACTAACAAGTTGTTACTGCCAGTCGCCTTAATGGTGAATCTTGGAATCTACTGATGTACTTATATACTACCAATTCGCGGAACCGCTACAAGGCCCCTCGATGGATGGCTCTCTGCCACGTCGGTGACAGCAGTCGCTGCCAAAATTTCCATGACGATCCACCGCTTTCCCCTTGTTTTCTACATCTTCTGTGCCTGTAGCCTATCTGTCTCCAAATCTCCCGCCCGTTCCGTCAGCCCATGCCTCAATCTCCCTGTCTTGTCGTTGACAGATAAGTGCATACATCACCTCCCTGTTCTTTTTTCTTTTCTTTTGAACTTTTCTTTTCTTATTCGAAACGTCTATCAACCACGGATGCCGCCGTCCTGCAGCCAACCCCCGATACCCCCACCCCTCCGCGCTGTTCAGCTGAGTCTACCTCCCACATTGCCCGTGCGCTCTACTTGCTCAACGGGAAGCAATGGGCTGCGCCGCACCTACAACGTCGGAGTATATGTATAGTGCATATGCGCGCACCGCTGGTAAGCCCGCAACGTCGTCGTGCAACCTTGAAGGGGCCTGAGCCGACTTGTGCATCTTGGGCAGCTTCTTTGCCGGCTCAAGATACATACTTCCTCGATGACGATACCGGTTGGGTGTCAAGCTGTCCCATGGTCCGCATGTACAACCAGAGGTGAAAGCCGTCGTCTTATTGGGTGTACAAGCTTCTTAGCACCTATGCACAGAAAACCACTTACTTATCAGCGAGAAGTTGATATGCTCCGGGAACAAAAATGCCTTGCACATGCTCTCTTTGCCGCGTGACCGGCAGCAGGGGGGGGGAAAGAAAAAGAGAAATAGACCAAAAAAATAGTATAAAAAAGGAACAACCGCGGCGTTCAGGCTGCTAGTCTGGCACGGCTGGCTGAAGTTTGACGTGTCACGTTGTACAACCTGTGAAATTGGTGGAAGTGATGCGATGCGTGAAATTAAGATGTCAGCTGTTCTATACCCTCACGACGTACAAGAGAGGCCGGAGCATTGTTTGCCTTTTCTTGTAATGTGCTTCTCGTAGATTATTAGAAAGGCTATGCCTGCGATCAGTGTCTAAATACGGGATGGATGCTACGGAAAATATTGTACATTAAGACTGTCAAAAGACTTTTTTTTTTGGCTTGACTAGCCAACGCAGCTCAAGATTTATGCTTTGGCGTTCGCTCGTCATCCCCAAAGCAGTTCCGCAGCCAATGTGTCATTCGCGACACTGTGCCTCGGCGAGAAGCTTGTTTGGCGAAGCTATCCGGTGTCTCCCGACCGTTCATAGAGCCCGTGTGAGACTCATGCTTCCGTTGTAGTTGTTCTTGCTGCTTCCTCATAAAGTTGCTTGCTGCAGACAGTGATCGGGCAGGTGGCTGCGCATTCGAATGGAGCCCGACCGATTTACTGCGCGCAACACTTGCGCCTTCTTGACGCCTAAACTCCTCAGAGCTTTCTCTAGATGCCGAACATGAACGACGGGCGGAGTGCGACGGACAGCTGTGAGACGGGGCAAATTTTGGGCTGGCTGTCACCGGCCAGCCAGTCTGGCGAATGTTTATCCAAATCGCGGACACCATCATTAATAGCTTATACTCGTCGCTGACCGCAACAGTCTTGCGCTCCTCGGTAGGATTCAGTGCAGCGCGATTGTGGGTTTCCTCTGCTTCCGTGTTTGAGCCGTTTCCGAACAGTTTTGTAGGTGGATATCGGCTGCTTGAAGTTGACATTGTGTTAAAGTTGTCGTAAATCTCCAAGGACGTCGAGGTTAGCAGACCCATGACCGGGTGACGGCGCGCCGTCGGGTTCATGATACTGAAGGTCCATTTGTCTTGTGCAGGCTCTGGCTGTCCGGCCGTGGTCAGATCGCCACCACTTGCCGACCTGGCCATCGGTCGTCGCGCCCATCTTGCCGTCACAGGCGGGTTAGAGATCGAGATGTTTGTGCTCTTGATTTGAAAGGAACCATTTCCGATTGTCTCTATTGCCCATGTGGAGCCATCGAGAAGTGTTAAGTCAGCCTGATCAGTACCGTCCTGAGGTTTGACCGAGACGATGGCGAGAACATCCCGTGAGCTTATTGCCTCTTGCGAATCGCCAGATTCCGATATTACCGGTGTCGCTGCGCTATAGTTCTCGCTGCGCATTAGTAGCAGGTCGTTCTGACCGAGGTCGGGCTTGGCTAGAAGCATGCGCGGGAAACGCTTGACCAACACCGGAATTAGGAAGCTCCCCACGATTTGGGTAGACGGAACAACATCGAACGCGGGAATGGCTCTTCTCACGCCCAGCTCCTGCAGCTGGAGGAGCACTCTTGGCCTGAACTGGACTAACCGGCGCTGCTTGGTGCGAAGCCCGGGGGCGGGGAAGGCAAGCGCAAACTTGGTTGACTTTCGAGGCAGGCGCTGCTTGCGCCGACGGCGGCTCGATACGTCGCTCTCGGTTGTGAATTCCGACCCGACCAGTGACTCCTCGTCTTCGCTCTGCATCGGCGATGTGAAAAGGGTGATTTGGGCCTCGTCTCGAAACCGAACGAAGTGGTCCTTGTGTCTGGAACTTTCAGAGACGGACCTAGAGCCTGCCGAAAGGGAAGTCGGACGTTTTCTCGGACCAGAGGTTAATTCTCGTGTGGTCTCATTCTCGGGAGACTTTGTACTCTCAATCGGCGTAGAGTGTCGCCTCGATGCGGGTGTTTCGCGTGGGGAAACCGTACAGTTCGTGGACATGATGTAATTGGCGCGTGACAACCCAGGAGGTCGGCTCTGTGTTGAGTATTGACGACCGTGGAGGCCAGCTCCCGGATGCAGAAGCATGCCAACTAAGGCTGCTTATAAATGACGGAAAGGCACAGGTGGGAATCACGGTCTCTCGTGAGAAGGGGAAAAGTCTTTACATTGGCCGATTGAGAACGCAGAACTTAATCGTAGGGGTTTCCTGCTGACGGAGATCGTGTTCAACACTGATGACCCTCGTCTTAAAAATAGGATAGATGCGGTCCTTTAAGCCATTGAGAGGAGCCGCTGAATGGCGAGTGTTGAGAGCTTAAGGTACAAGAGAGTTTGTGAGGTGTGTGATGACGGCGCGCCACCGAAGACGGTCACGTTCTCTTTGATGAGTGCAATGGTTTTGCGAGGCGGATCAGCTGCAGCGAACAGTGCTATGCGATGAATAGGATAGGGTGGGACGAGATGGAACGATGCTGCAGGGACGAGCTGAGCTATAGTAGTGAACTTCTGATGACACGGCAGCAAGCGTGGTCGTACTCGGGACCAGAGCAAGAGGCAGAGTGATTGGTGCTAGGTCGGCGGCGCCGTGAGAGAGTGAGACCTATTGTATCTGTAATGGTGGTGGTGGCTGACAAGAAGGTTCGAGGGTTTGAAAGACAGCGAATATCCTCCCTTGTGTTTTTTTTTTGTAACTCCAGTATTTGTACAGATGCGAGAACAATCTCTCTGGGCAACTCTTGCCAAGTATCGCTGGTTTCGATATCTCGACGGGAGCTGCGCAATCCGGGTGGCTGTAGGCACGCCCGAGGAAACAAAAAGACGGAAAAGTACTTTTATACGTCCCATGCGTCATATACAAGAAAAAGAGTTATCGTGAAGTGGAAGAGGAACATCAAAAGTCGGGGCGACTCATTGGAAAGTAATTTGTGGATGGACGGCAGACGGACCGTAGCACTGGAAGGGAGGCGTGCTGGTCGGCGAGCAGGTTGGAGGTACTGCAAGCCGAAGTACCTGACAGGTACCAGCTTTCACAGTTCCGGAAACAGGCATAGTCACGTACTGAGTACTGTACTGAACTTGTCCACATGTACTAATTGATATACTTCTGTAGTAGAAGCATGCACACAGGTAGGACTCCGGGCTTGCCGTTTGTACTTGACTTAATACCTGGTACTGTAGCTGGCGGAGTCTACACTATATCCGCTCCTAGATTAATGGTTCCGCAGTCGGTGGACTGAGAGATACTTGTGCCTATGTACTGCGGTACGTGGCCCGAAAATTCCCAGCCGACCGCATCCCGCTGCAAGAATCATTATAATTCAACCATTACAATGGCTGTTGTTTGCCAGTAGTGTCTCTTGCTGATAAGTACTAAGGTACTCATAACTACCTAGGCCATCGCAAGGCACGCAACACGGCAATGCACTGTATACACGAAAATACTGGGTATCTACTGTATGAGGTACAGATGCAGAACCCTACCACCCACTGTACATTGTCACGCTCCTTCCGGCAGAGCCGCCCCCCTCCAGTCCAGATCGGATTCATGAAAGTGGCGCAAGGCAGTGCGACCCCTGCTCATGATGCCGCATGTGCATACATACACATATACTAGGCACGACACGCACAGCAAGCAACCTTCGCCATCACTTTCTAGCCATGCCTGATTAGCATATACAAACCCCGCTGCCCCAGCCATTCTGAACGGCCAGCTCGGCGACGGCGGTTGCGGGCTAATCAAAGTGCGCAATCATGTTACAAGTCAGCCGGGCTCCTACAGGCTGACAAAGGGGACGACACCGGGCAGTCGACAGAGGACAGCGAATGGCGTGTGGCGTGTAAATCGCGGCACCGTGATACTGAACCAATGCCGGAGGCCACCATGGCTTGCGGCATGCTGCAACGAGCAGACACACTCCACGAGATGTATGTAGCTGGAATGGTTGGTGTGTCTGGCCTGTTTGCTTTCGCGAAGGAAAGATGGTCGTATTCGCTTGCAAGAGTGTCCGTCTTGGCCCCCGCACGTTAATCCCGTGCCTTCCGGATTTTTCCCTGCTACGACGATTGCGTGGCAGGCAGAAGAGGCCCGCAAGTTGAGGGCTGAGGCGTTGGCCTAGCTATACTAGACAGCTAGCGTTGTTCTAGCAGCACAATCCGCGTATTCGGCTTTTCCACCTGACAATCGACCATCCGATTGGTACAGCATTTCCAGCTCAGGTCGCTGGCACGTGCTTCTCTGCTTGACTAATAAACCCTAGCGAACTGACAAAATCTACTTCACTTCCGACGGTCTGTTTCTTCTCATATAAACGCCCAGGCAACAGAAATTCAGGGAGCGCTGCTCTCCTTGACTCTTGCTGTGCAGTAGTTCAGCCCTCGGTCAGTCTGCGTCTCTACCTATGTAAATGACGCGATTCAGGCCGCGTGCTCTTTTCAGCATGGTGTGCCCGTCCTCTACAATAGGTCTTCAACCTTCATTACTGATGACATCGAAGTACCTGGATTTAGGAGCGATCTTTTTTTTTTTTTTGCTTTACAGTGTCATTGTCTCAAAGTCATATGATGTCTGTTTCAGTAATGTTATAGTGCGATGCCTATTGCATGACATATGTACGACCAGGATCAACTGGGACGTGGTAGCCAACGCCTCCCAATATTTAGGCCGCCCCCTACTTGGACCTTGTGTCGATGACTTTGTACTTGGCGTCGGCCCTGGAGATAAATACGCATACATATTTCAACTATGGAAAGCCTGTCTGCCTGGGTCAAAGTTGCGGTGAGCGTCCAACGAAGCAATCTGATAGAGCTTTGTGATAAAAGCTTGTCCCTGCGCCGTTTGCGAATTCTACTGAAAGCATATTTATGCCGGGCTGGATCGTCAATAGTTGAGTGTGTATACCTACCTCTATGATTCTAGCACCAATTACGTGCACTGCATATGTTCACGACGGCTTAGCGCAGGACACATGTCCCGTCCTGCGCTTGTTTGAACATTAGAGCAAAGGTATTATGAGCGAGGGCCTACAGTGATAGTCTCGAGAGAGGCAACGCAGTTTTTGATCTACGTTTTCGATCGACATTCGAGTCCCGCGCCCCTCCTATTACTGAGATACAATAGAATCATTGTTCTATCCGTTGACTCGATCTCACATGAAGGGCAATAGATATGAAGTTCATGTCCTTGTGCTCGGCATCTGCATATTGGAGACGGCCGCAGGTTGAAGAATCTTCCCGAATCAGCAAGCATGGACTCGAGTGACCAGAAAAAAAGCAGGCAATATGCGCCTGTACTGACTGACTCTACGAGTAGTGTACTGGTACAGCTGCCGCCTACATGTTGACATTTCGCACCTATTGATTGAGTCAAAGCGAACATGCGGGTAGTTTGACCTGGCCAGTTTTGACGCGATGCTACTCAATAGATGATGTTGCATGCAGTATCTAGTGTCTGCCCGGACCGCATCCACACGCTCCCTCGTTCCGAGATTTTTGCTCTCCGTCTATCTGATGAGATCTTTTGCGGGGTACATGTAAATCGAGAGAATAAGAGGGGAGAGGGGGGGGGTTTGACCCGCCCAATATCGAGGCATTCGTGGTGTACTAACTGCGACCTACATTTGACGGTTTGTCTGGCCGTGTTTCCCAACTTCCACCCCTTCCTTTCGTACACTAACACCCTGTGTGTGTCTCTCTCTCTTCCTTGTCTCCTTCATTGGTTCCAAGTCCTATCCGCCGCCACATTAATGATTGAATGGCAATCTTCAACGTATTCTTAGAAGATTTCCAGTCGCTATTCCAGGTGAGGCGGATCACGGCATTCTCACCATCTTTCCCCACTGCTTCCCCCTCACCTCGTATCTGCGCAGCATCATTTAAGTCTCTACGAACGGGCCGCAGGAGGGAGAGACAAAACATGTTTCATTGGGCAGCTATGCTGCGATAGAGTCCTGGATGGTGGGCTAGTCTGCACTCCTCCTGCACGTTACGTTGGAGATGGCACCACCTCTCCCAGCACCATTCGACGGAATGCTGCCGGTTCATCCTGAGGTCCCCTCTCCCCTCTCGGCTCCTCCGCATGTCTTGCTAAGAGGTGATAACGTCGTGAGACAAATACTGCTACGTCCTTTCTCACGCTGCCAGAAATGGCGGCCGGCAGGCCACGTGCACCCTGGTACTCAATATCACTTCCGTGTTATGATGTATCGAGGAGCAGTCTCTCGCTCTTGACGCTCCTTAAAACTAGCTACATATGTAGCGGTCTTTATCTCTTTCGCTTCTCTACTCCGACTGTGCACTTCGCTGGCATCCTTTCTTTCTTGACTCAGAATTTGTAAAAAGGAAAAGAAAGGAAGGAAGGAAACACCACTACAAATCCCTGCTGGACAAGATGCTGCCCGCTCCCCGATGTGCCGCCGCCACCACTACCGACGATGGGCTCACGCCGGAAGTCAGCTGCAGTAAGGATTCTAGGGCGGGCATGTCACCGACGCATTCGGTGGACGACAAACGGACCAAAGCTGAAGAAAAGGTGGCCAGTGATGATCCAGAACTGGCTGAGCGCCTGCTTGATGATTCTGTCATTAAGAATGGTGTGGTTTCCCACAACGACCTTGTCTGTTCATCAGCCCAAGGAAATTATTATGCTGATTCCCGTCGTTGACATCTCCGCTAATATCGAAGCCGGATAGGTGAGGATGTTTCTCGCATCCTCGTTTCGACTCGCGACGATGGCGACCCGGCCTTTACCTTTCGGGCCTTCGTTCTCGGAACCACCTTTGCCGCCCTGTCCAGCGCCATCACCATGATCTATGTGTTCAAGCCGTCGAGCATCGTCGTGTCGGCCGTCTTTCTTCAGCGTACGAGCCGCCCTGCAGCCAACCCCACAGACCTCATGCCTCTTGTCCGCGGCACGTCCTTCTTGAGCTTGCTAACCTTCTCTCAGTCCTCGTCTTCCTTTTTGGTGAGGCCTGGGCACTGTTCACCCCCAGCCCTGACCGCTTCAGCAGCCCAACCCTCCGCGCTCTCTTGCGCTTGCTCAACTCGGGCCAGCCCTTCCGCATCAAAGAGCACGTCGTCTCCGCGCTCATCGCCTCCTCCGCCGACAACAGCCTCGTCGGAGTCGAGATATACGCCGTCGAGCGTCTCTTCTACGGCCGCGTCGTCACCGCGTCAGCCGCCGTCCTCGGCACCTTTTCCATCTCCATCTGCGGCTTCGTGCTCGCCGGCGTGCTCCGCCCGCTCATCGTCTACCCGGCCGAGATGGTCTACTGGTTCTCGCTACCCCAGGTTGTTCTCTACCAGAACCTGCACTTTGACCGCGCCGCCAACAGGCAGCGGCTGACCAAGTTCTGCTGCGCCCTGGGGCTGAGTGCCCTCTGGGAGGTCTTCCCCGCGTACGTGATGCCCTGGCTGAACGGTGTATCGGTGTTTTGCCTGGCCGCGGCGGGCGCGGCGACGCCGGTGGGCACGCGCCGCATCTTTACTAATGTCTTTGGCGGCGCTTCCTCCAACGAGGGCCTGGGGCTGCTCAACTTCAGCCTGGACTGGCAGTACATACAAAGCAATTATATATCGCTTCCGCCCAAACAGCAGCTCAATTCGTGGATCGGCTACGCCATCTTCTACATCGTTGTGCCGCTGCTCTACTATGGAAATGTTTGGGGCGCGCTGAAGTTTCCCTTCATGTCTACCTCGCTCTTCACCCACGACGGCGAGCAGCTTCAGACCATGTCTTTTATCGGCAACCATAGTAGTCTCGTCATTGACCGCGACATGGTCAAGCAGGTCGGTCTCCCCCACATGTCATCCACGACAGTTTGGGGCTATATCTGCTCTAGCCTCTCTATAGGAGCACTCATCACGCACACCCTGTTATTCTACTTCAAGGACATAGTAGACGCGTGGAGGCTGGCTCGCGGCCGCGGCCGTCTTGATGTGCATTATCAGAAGATGCTCAAATACAAGGAGGTCCCGTTGTGGTGGTACCTCGCGCTTTTCGTCCTGACTTTTTTTGCTGGTCTGATCATAAACCTCAGGGGCGACACGACAATGTCTGTGTGGTCTTATCTCATAAGCCTGCTATTTGGCATTCTCGTCGCGCCCTTTTCCTGCATTGTGGCCGGTCTCTACGGCTCAAGCATCAACACTCAACTGCTATCAAACATGGTTGCAGGAGCTGTGCAGCCTGGGCGTCCGCTTGCCAACCTGTACTTTGCCAGCTGGTCCTCGCAGGTCGTATTGCTAGCCCTGAACCTGGCGAACTGGCTCAAGGTAGGTTCATGCCCCTGACCGCGTTTTTTTTTTTGCTTTCTCGTGCCTCTGTCGAGCTGACTGCTTCAAAAAAAAGGTCGGCCAATATACAAAGGTGCCTCACCGTGTCATGTTCTTCACGCAGATATACGGCACACTCCTCAGCGCCGGCATCAACTATGCCGTCATGACCTCTATCGTTACCGCCCGTCGCGAGATACTCCTCGACCCTGTCGGCAACAATGTCTGGACCGGCTCCGCCCTCCAGAATATGAACTCGCAGGCCATCATGTGGAGTCTCTCTGCGGATCTGTACAGCCCCAGCGGCCCCTACTTCATCGTTCCCCTCAGCATCGCACTTGGCGGTGCGGTCCCTCTTCTTCATTGGGCGCTTTGCAGGGCCTTTCCGCGCATCCTCGACTGGCACATCTACACACCCATCATTCTCCAGTACATGGGCTTGTACTACTATGGCAATACATCTTGGGTGTGGTCTTCCATTGCTGTCGGCGCCATTTCGCAGCTGTGGCTGCGCCCCCGGCGACCCGACATCTATAACAAGTACAACTACCTGATCGGTGCGGCGATGGATGGCGGCGCGCAGCTCGTAATTTTCGTTTTATCGTTTGCGGTACATGGGGCCAGTGGCCAGTTACGGCCTTTTCCAACGTGGTGGGGCAATCCTGAAGGAAACCCAGATCACTGCAACTGAGGCCATCACCATCGGAATAGCACTGAATGGCCTGACATGGCAACACTTTGATGACGAGGCGGCGGCGGCTCCTTCCCGGTCGAACTGTGAGACCCGAAGTCGAACATGGTTTTTTTTTAAAGGATGATTTACACTCCCATCTCAGTCCTGCGATAGTTTCTAGCGGAGTTTTTGTGCGCTGTTGAGACAGACGTGACACATGATCGTGATCAAATGTCCGTCGTAAATGAAGAGTTTCTCCATTCGAGCGTATTAGCCGTTTCGATGGGCTACTATTATAATATACAGGACAAGTAAAGCGCATGGCAAAAAAATCCACCAGTCGAGGAAACGAGGTTGCGCCTATTAGGCACCCGGGGCACCGACAACATGATGGAATTTTGCTCAAAAAAAAAAAGATACTCCAGAAGAATAGCAGTCTCTCTCTTTACATATTTCTGCTAAGTCAAGGAATTCATTCCCTACCTAGTTGTCGAATCAAGCAACAGCCCCCGGACAGTGGCTAAATTGTTACCGCTTTGTAGTAGTAAGTACGTACAGTACTGTACTGTCTGCGGGGGCGCGCCGATCCGTCCTGATGCTGCCGCAAAGCTCTGCAGTGACCAACTCCTACATACCTCTCCACCGTCATCAACATTGCGTCAAACCCACTGCGCGCGCCGCCGCACCCAAATACATCGCGGTCATGCATGGTCAATAACGAGATAAATCATTACTCATACAGCAGAACGCTACAATGCTACGGACGGCCTTTGTGCCAGCTCGCAATTCCAGGCATCGCGCCGCTGCCTTGGCCTTGTATCGAGCGTTGGTAAAAAGTGCCGACAGAATCGCCCTTCCCGACCATCTTGACACTACGTTTAGAAATTCCAGGCCTCTGCAACGCATTATTCGTCAAAGATTCCAGAAAAACTCGATCGACACGAGCCCCAGGCTCGTCTTCGCGGCCATGACCGCCGGATACAAGGTAAACGCGTGCAAGCATCGTTGATGTAGCAAATGATTATCGTAGCTGACCGTATTCTATCTACCTAGATCCTCGTACTTCTCCATGAAGCCCAGAATACCGAATCCTTCGAATACCAGCAAGTGTTGCAGCGCCTTTCGACGCAGAAAAAATCCTCGAAGCAACAACGCCCCCCTTCCGATGCGAAACAGGCAGCCGTTAAGAGGGAGCCTCTGCTGAAAAAGGTGTCCGAACCAGGCGAGGCAGCCAAGTACATCTTGAGCTCCTTCCCCCGGCCGCGAAGCACCTTGAAAGGACCACGACGGGTTCCCATAATGGCGGCGACGTCCTATGGGCAACCGTTCCTCCGCACGGGCTCCCCCCAATCTCCCGAGATGTCGAGAATGGTTGGACGGAAAGACAGATCTTTCAACTCCAAAATTGAGAAAATTCTGCAAATTCAGGACGAGTATTTACCAGAGGCCCAAATAGAGGATGAGTGGGAAAATATTGTTGAGCGCCAAATGCGCGAAGAGGGCCATCAGTGTAGCCAGACATCCACGGATGTGGGGGACTCTTATACTTGGAGTCTCAATGTTTCGCGCCTTTGGTACGAGTGGAAGATCGAATTGACATGGCAGGACTGGCTTGCCCGTGGAGAGGCCCTGCAGGGGATTGTCGAGGAAGAGCAGAGGTTAGCAGACGAGGAGGCTGGCAGACCGATCCAGCCAGAGAAGTCAACGGACCAAACCAAAACACTTGTTCGATCGCAAGCAAATGTGCAGGCAACGAACTTCAAGCTTCTCACACCTGCGTCGACGCCAGCTGCACTGGGCGAAGCGGCAGACGACGTCTTTTGCTCTCCGGCGTGGGCAGAGATAGTCAGATCCAAGGGCCTAGCAGCGCGATCATGGACGAGTAGTATGCGGCCAGCGTGAAGCTATATAGGCAGCCGGCTGCAGAGCTCAGAGTCAGGGCAGAGAAGTCTAAGCGCAGCACGTTGCTCAACCTTAGAAACATGGAAATCTGAGACCGGGCAATCTCTCGGAGTGTCTTGCACTGAAATGCTTTGCCAATCGATCGTCTTCCGTCGCGAGTCTCGTCTTACCGTCGCGAGTCTACTCTCAGAGCTCCATCACACGGTCGTCGAGGTCCTGGCTGAACTTTTTATGTTCTTCAAAACAAATAAAAAAGCAGACAGATGGAGAAGACTGTCTGGGATCCTCGCCTGCAAAACATTCGGGGTCTACGTGCCCACGGACCGTTCCGTCCCCTGTAAGAGAGGGAGGTCAACATGACCTGGGCAGCGTACCGACAGTCTGGATGCGCCGAGATTGTTCGCCCCACTTTGACAGCGCCGCCGAAATGCACTAAAAAAAAAGTGACCATGAAGCCACCAAACAAGCGTCCAAAGACAAGTCATCTAGATTAGCCCACTGTCCAGGTCTGAATCCAGAATCGTGACGACACCACAGGTCGAGGCAATATCCGTCCGGTCTAGTCAACCATCTAGATTGGGCGAGACCGGTTATAGAAATCGGCATGGTATTTACCGTCGGTATGCCATCAGCCTGCGGAGTAGCGCGGAGATGGTACAGATTTCTCGAGAATTTGCCTCGATTAAGGGAAAACGCTAAAAGGGGGACCAAGAAAAAAAGGAAAAGGCAAAAAAGAGAGAACAAAAAAACGGCAAGCTTTTGATGACTTAGCACAAAATACGGACACATACAATACAGTCAACAAGCCCGAAAGAGGCCGGGCCTGCAATTCCTTCCTAGTACCTCCCGCACAACCCCGCCCACGCGTAGCCCGACTGCTACCAGTGTTATTGCTCCGGTCGGGGTAATTGAGTCGTCAACCGTGGGCTTGAGCTTGAACTGGTGACTGGCCGAAATTAGGCGAGAGATTTGTGCCAAAATTACAGGGCTTGCGCGCGATCGCCCTGATGGTGCATCGAGTACATTGTACAGTATGTACATGCATACATTGTTGGGCAAGTGTAGGCAGTCGGGTATGAATGAGGGCCTCCGAACGATTTCGGGGCGGCCGCAAGAACCAGGCTAGCCAAGAGCCCCACATCCAGCTATCCCCACGGTTTTAGCCGTTATTAGGGGCGCTACATTGATTTACAGTGACTGGTTGGTTTGGCAGGACTGATTTTAACCCCCATGCCAGCCGCATCGTCAGCCAGCCCTTTTCCTACCTAGACGAAACACTTTCGAAATACGATCCTCCGGCAGGACAAGGGACGAAACCGGAGAGAGTAAACAAAAAAAAAAGATTAAAAAAAATCCGAGGCCAACGCGAGGGCAAGAGACGAAATTTAAATCACCGATTAGCGAGCCAAGTTCAATCGGAATATTTGCGTCGACGCTCGCGATGGAGAACGAAGCCATCTTGTTCTCCAAGCCCGTCACCGGCAAACGAAAGCCGCCCTCTAGCGATGGGAAGCAGGACGGCGGAGAAACCGAGGATCAACAGCAGAAACGCGCAAGAGGCCGGCCCCGGCTCGACACCAAGGATGAGACGGCCGCCGACGTAAGTACAATTTGCATTACGCGCAGTCGCATGAATGAAGCAAGTCTTCCTAACGCGAGGCAGCGGAGGAGAACACAAATCCGACTGGCCCAAAGAGCCTACCGGCACCGAAAAGACAATGCCATCACCAGTTTAGAGGAGAAGGTCCGGGAATTGGAAAAGAACAACGCGGACATGAGCCGCGAGTTTCATCGCTTCTATGATATAGTTGTCGGTGAAGGCCTGCTGGACGTCTCATCCGAAGTCGCGGCGCGATTCCGCGCCATTACAGACAATTTTCTTCGACTCAGTGGCGGCAACGGCGGCGAAGGCGGCTACATATCTCCGGAAGACGAGCGTACCACCGTTGCGGATGGCTTTCAGGGACCAAACGAGCCCTGCTGTACCTCGTCAGCCGGCGTGCAGAGCCCCCAAAAGTCACCACCAGATTTGTCACAGGCGTCGGTCGTCTCGCCTCTGCAAGGACAGGCGCCGGACCCCACGACATCGTACGAGGTCGTCGCCCAGGCTACGCCCGACAATGCTTCATTTCCTCTCTATACCGCCATGGACGGGCCCAATCTGACTGGCTTCGCGTCAATACACTCACCGTGGGCCTCTCTGCCAGTCGCCAATTCTCTGTCCTATCACGAAATAAGCTTCGGCCGGAGACTGCAGCGGCGGACGACGGAGCGTGGACTATTTCTGGCATCCATGGCCAATCCACCCCCTGACAGATATGCTGCCGTATTCGGATTTTCGCTCCTATTTGAATCGCGAGAAATGATTGCGCAGCGTCTATCTCAACAGCTCGCCAACCTCGTCATGCCGTTTCAAGATCAAGCAAACCCCCAAAAAGGCCCGTACGAGGAGAAGATGGAGCAGCGCGTCCAGTTGACCTTTGGATTCGAGAAGGAGTTTTTGAACGCCGAGGAGGTCGAAATGTACCTACGTCACCGCGGCATTACTATTCCGCAACAAGTAGAATACATTGACGCTGAGGTGGACGTCAGTGAGCTCTCCGACGACCCATCTGTCGGGATGGCGGGACACGGGCATGGGTCCTTCTCCTCGTCTTCGCAATCCTCCGGCTACGACAGCCATCAGGGAAACTCGGTGCATACATACATGCCCATGAACATCACAGCTAACGCGAACAACGACATGTTGCAACAAATGGCAATACCAGCGCCTGCTGCCCCTGTATCGAGCGAGATGATGCCGTACATGAGCTCATCAGGAATGGGAAACATGTGGGGGGCCACATGGGCAAAGCCGAGACTGACCATCAGTGTCGGCGTGCTCGTTGAAGGTACGCAGACGAGATGCGACTGACGTGCAAACTCAATATGCTAATGAGAAAAATTAGAATTGGCCTCGAAGTCTGTTTGCATGGGCAAACATCCAGGTGTTCGTATCAAGGACGTCAATCGCGCAATCAAAGTGGCTGCCGGTCTACTATGATGACTTTCTACCTTCTTCGCCAACTCAGTAATCTTTGACTTATTTTTCGCCGTCATATCTCTGGATATCAGTCTCTGTCCCCTTTTCTTTACTCTAGCAACTTTGCTTCGACATTTCCACCGACGTTACCATTGGTTCTATTTGTACTTTGCACTATCTATATATCCGGCCGAGCCCGGCCATTTACAATACAGGCGCTCGAGCAGCGTCTTTGGCAGGCTGTTCTGTCTTATTTACATTGAGGGGAAATCGTCTCGCTAAACTGGATAAGTTTAGTAACGGCATTAGGATGGCCAGGTTCTGCAGGATGGGCACTCCTTCGGCAATGGCCGCCGTAGCACATATATTGCTTGGACATATATAACGACGATCATGATTATTAGCTTCTAATTGAACAGACATTACCACAATACTATGTCTGTTGAACAGGACCGAAGCCGCGTTTCCATTAGCAGAGCCTTGAAGATGGCGACTCGAAGGATGCATAGTGCAGGTCGAAATATGTTTCTGTTAAACTAAAGTTGTAGTCTCGTCATTAGCTGGCTCATACCCATCCTCTTACTACGTATCTGCTTAACAGTTTCCGACATGCATGCTGTAGCTACTAATAAGTAGGGTGAGAATTCAACTGCCGATGGTGGGCCATTGATTCCGTAGGGCGTCCGCGGATCGCCGTGCCAAATAAGTCGGCACTGCAGTTTACAGAAGACTCCCGACTCTTGCCCATTGCCTTTACCTCTTCTTTTCCATACCTGTCTAGACACCTGATCACGAGATTGTCTATTGTGTCTTCTATTTATTTCCCTTTGTTTGCTTTCTTTTGAATCGTTTCAGTCAGCTCCACCAACTACTATGAACTCCGAAAAGTGCGGCTCACCAGCTGCTATGTCTGGTGCCACCCCGCGTCTGGTCATCCACGGCGGCGCGGGCAATATCGTCCGGCGCGGCTATCCCGTCGCAAGGTACCGGGAATATAGGACGGCGCTGGTTGACATTGTATGTTCACTTCTTAAGGGCTTTTTCTACTGTTGAGCATGTTTGAAGGCTGATTCGCGGGAACGAGTGATTTAGGTCACCAAGACTCATGCCTACATGACCAACACCGCCATTGTCGACGATAAGGACGGTAGCGGCCCTGGGCGTCGCCGTCCCTCGGCACTCGAGGCAGCCACTTACGCTGTGAAGCAGCTGGAAGACTGCCCGCTCTTTAACAGCGGGCACGGCGCCGTCTTCACACGCGATGGCGTCAATGAGCTCGAGGCCTCGGTCATGGTCTCGCGCGGTTTTAAGAAGCGCGGCGTCGGCGTCATGGGCCTGCGCCACGTGCGGAACCCTATCCTCCTCGCGCGTAGGATGCTTGAGCACGGTGAGGCGGATCTCGGCGGAAACGGCAGCAGCAGTGACTCTGCCTCCGCTACGGGGCTGGACGTGCCGTCGGCGCAGGGACACACGCAGCTCTACGGGGCCGCGGCGGAGCAGCTCGCGCGGCGGTACGGGTGCACCACGGTTGAGCCGGCCTATTTCTTCACGCAGCAGCGCTGGGACGAGCACATGAGGGCGCTTCAGAGGGAGGCAGACGGGAGGGCGGGCGCGGCCAGCTGGGCGCCGGATGAGTACCTCCCGCAGGGCACGTGCGGCGCGGTGGCCCTGGACGAGCACGGGGTGATCTGCGCGGCGACGAGCACGGGCGGCGTGACGAACAAGCTCACCGGCCGGGTGGGCGACACGCCGGTGCCCGGGGCGGGCTTCTGGGCGGAGGAGTGGACGGAAGAGAGAGCTACTACGATGTGGGACGGGCTGGTCAGGTCAGTCACCTCGGCAGCGTCGTCGTCCTCGCCCGTCGTCGAGTTTGCGGGCTCGCTGCGGGGCATCCTCGCCGACTGCCTACCCACGCCGTGGACGTACACGCCGGTCCACGCGGCCAGCAGCAGACCAACCTCGGCGACGCGCTCGATCGGGGTGTCGGGCACGGGCAACGGCGATAGCTTCCTGCGCATCGCGGCGGCGCGCACCGTCGCGGGGATGGCGCGGTGGAAGCCCGAGCGGGGCAGCGCGGCGGTGCGCGGCGTGGCCGGGCCGGGGGGCGAGCTGCAGCGCAGCGCGGGAGACCGCTGGGCGCGCACGGGCGAGGGCGAGGGCGGCATGATCGGCATCGAGGCCGGCGGCGACGGCGGCGGCGGCGGCGGGTGGGCGGAGATCCTGATGGACTACAACTGCGGCGGCATGTATCGCGCGTGGATCGACGATGAGGGTCGGCCGGTGATGAGCGTCTGGTCCAACACGGGGAGCGACGAGATGCCGGAGGGAGACCACTTCTGAGGGTCGCCAAGGGAAGGAGGAGGGGTTTACCTGGCCTAGCGAAGTAGGGGTTCCGAGAATTCTTGTAATGAGCGTGCCACAGTAAGCCTCGTTCCATAAAGAATATTCGAGGCAAAGAAATGGATCAACTAGCTTTGCATCAAGCTCTGCCTCTTTGGGTCGCCGAGGAGGAGAGCGAGGAAAGTGAGGTTCGGCGAGTGGTCCACCTACCCAAACCGGCTCGCCGACGGGCTGGAGCTGAGAGACGGAGCCGGTCGCTTTCAACATCCTCTCTAGTCTGGTTACGACATATAAAAACATTGACAACCTGCTCTTTATTGCCATACTCTCTGAGTGTATAGAAGTTTTTTTTTTTTTTTTTTTTTTTTTTTTTTTCTTT
>JAFEME010000446.1:0-25024 GCA_018831755.1 Niveomyces coronatus
ATCTAAATTACTAGTAGGATACCTAATCCTATAGGTTTAAAAGAAAAGTAGAGAATTATAACTATATATTAACTATTAATAACTAAATAAGATTATAATTAAAAATTAATACCTATTACTACTAATAATAGAAATTAAGAATAAACTAGAGAAAGCTAGTTAGTTTACTACTTTTAACCTTAAAGGGGCTTATAACCTTATTTATATTATAAAGGGTTATAAGTAGAAAACCGCTATTTAAACTATAAAAGAATACTATAAATATTAAGTAATACCCTTTAGACTTATAAATATACTAGCTATATTTTAAACTATAATTAATAATATCTTATAAAGATAACTATATGAATTTATTATTATCTACCTTAATAATATCCTTATTTACTCTAATATATTTAAGGAACATAAGAAATATATATATAAGGTACTATAAGTACTCTAAGATAATAAGCTACTAGTTAAATTAAAGAAGTATAGATTCTATTAGTAGAAAGTTAAATTTTTAGGATTTAAGATCTAACCTAGAAAAATAAGTATAAGCTAATTAAAGATATAGGTAATTAAAGAATAGCTAATACTAAAGACACTTAAAGAAGTTAGAGGATTTTTAGGATTTATAAACTTTTACTAATACTTTATATATAACTATAGTAAAATTATAATACTACTTATAAACCTTATAAAGAAAGATTAAGACTTCTCTTAGACTAATATAAAAGAATAAGCGTTCTAAGAACTTAAGAGTAAAATTTTAGAAGAACTAGTCTTACTTATAGTAGACCTATATAAACTATTTAAAGTTAAAATAGATGCCTTAGACTTTACTCTAGATAGATAACTAGGATAATAAGATAAAGAAGGATAATTTTATCTAGTCGCCTTCCTCTTAAAGAAACTTTATAGACTAGAATTAAATTATAGTATTTATAATAAAGAACTTATAGTAATTATTAAAGCACTTAAGGAATAGAAATACTACCTTAAAAGAGTAAACTATAAGGTTAAAGTGTTTACTAACTATAAGAACCTAACCTTACTTATAACTATAAAGGATTTAAATAAATATTAAATTAGATAGTATAAAACCCTAATAGACTATAATTTTAAAATTATATATAGAAAAGGATCTAAAAATAGAAGAGGAGATATACTTAGCTAAAGAGAGGATTTAAAATTAAAAGAACTAGTAGATAATATACTACTATTATATACTAATAAGGATAAAAACTTTATATTAGGCACCTAAGAGATTAATATAACCTAGTAAGCTATACTAGATAATATATAGATATAATAAATTATATTAAGCGTTAAAAATAATAAATACCTAAGTAATTAGGAAATAAACCTATATATTATAAAGAAAGGTAAGGCCTTATTATATAATAAATAATAGTATATTCCTAGTACACTTTAGAAATAACTTATTAAAGAAATATATAAACACCTATTATATAGACACTAGGGTATAGGAAAGATAATTAATAGACTATAAAGATTATATAACTTCCTAGAAAGTAGGAAAATTATATAATTATTAATTAAGGAATATAATATATATAATAAAGTAAAATTAGGATAATACGCACTATATAGTAAATTATAACTAATACTACTACTTAAAAGAGCATAGTAAATAATAACTATAGACTTTATTATTAAACTACTAAAATCTAAAGAACTAATAATAGGAGTTAGCTATAATAGTATCCTAGTTATTATTAATAAACTTATAAAATATACTTATTATATTCCTTATATAGAATCTAGTAATACTAAGGATCTAGTATATATAGTTTTTAAGATAGTTATTGCTTAGTATAGTTTACTAATAAAACTAATATTAGATTATAATAAGTTATTTATATTAAACTTCTAGAAAAGTCTTATAGAAATTATAAAAATTAAGTAGAATCTATCTATAGTATTTTATCTATAAATAGATAGATAAATAGAAATCTTAAACTAGATACTTAAATAATACCTATAAAGCTATATTAACTATTAGTAAAATAATTAGGTAGAATAGCTACTATTAGTATAATAGGCTTATAATAGCTCTAAAAATAAGAATATAAAAATATTACTATTTAGGGCAAACTATAGATTTAACCTTATAATTAAAATATATATAGTATAAAATATATATATACTACTAGCTATAGTGTATATAGTAACTATTATAAATATATAAAAATATTTATAAAAAGAATAGATTTTCCTATAGAACTAAATAAAGTATTATATAGATAAAAAGAGATTATTAGCACTAATCCTAGAGGAGGGGCATAAAGTATACCTTATTTATAAAAACATTAAAATAAAATAACCTAGTAATAAACTTAACTAAAAGAAAATAAGACTATTTATTATTAAATAAAAACTATTAAACACTAACTATAAACTATTATTACTAGAAAGGATAAAAATATATCCTATATTCTATATTTTATTACTAAAGAAAGCACTAGATAGTACTATAACTACTATAAAAATTATCGTAGAAAATATAAATAAGTATAAAGTAGAGAGGATCCTTAAGGTATAAGGAAATATTAAAAATTATTATTATCTTATTAAATAAAAAGGGTACCTAAACTTAGAAAATATATAGGAACTAATTAGAAACCTTAAAAACTACCTAATAATAATTAAGTAGTTCTACTAAATAAAATCTACTCTTAGTCTACTATGCTAAAGGCCCTAGCCTCCTAAATATTTATTACTACTTTAGATTTAAGGATAGGTAAATTAAAGGTAGAATAATCCTTTAGACTATCCTCCTAATCTAACTCTACTATACTATGCTTAAAAAGCTCCTTCTCCTTAGAATAAAGGAGCTCTTTTTATTTATAAAGATAAGTAAGATAACTTAAAGCTTTAGTAGTATTATAATAGGCCTAAAGAGCCTTTTCCTAAGCCTTAGCTAAAGCACTCTTAGCCTAACGCTCCTAGGTTTTAACCTTCTCTAGAGTAGTAGAGGCACGCTCTAAAGAAAAGCTAATAAATACACTATTATAAGGGCGGCCCTTAAGGGCGTACTTATAATAATAACTAGTAGATTTACTAACTATAATATAGTAAATACATTTATAGTAATATAGTGTATAAGATATAATCTTATTAAGAGAATTAGTACTATAAAGCTTAATATACTAAGTAAGATAAAGATACTCTAAAGTTATATTATAATTAAAAGAAGTATAACTATATAGTTTCTATATACGCCTAGATATACTATTAGAAAGAATAATATAAAAAAGAGAAATTAAAAGTAAGATCTATAAAGAATAATAAGGTCTTAAGGATAAGACTAATAAAGGAGGAGTATTATATTATAAATAATAAAAAGGTAGTATTATTAAGCGGCCTAAGGAAGCAGCTAAGTAAATAATAAGTAGTAACGCGACCTTAAGGGTTATTTAACGTGCTTATAGGGATTATATATAAGCATAGTAAGCGCTACTTACTATAATTACTAGTAAGTAAGGTAATCCTAAATTATAGTAGAGAAATAGATAAGTATATAAAGGATAGAGATTCTAATAGCTAGGTAGTCTAGATCTCTACTAATTAATCTAAGTAATAGTTTTACTATTAGGAATAACTCCCTAATAGTACTTACTATATATTATAATAAACCGACTTATTAAGTATTAAGCCTACTTATATTTACCTAATTTACTCCCTAAGAAATAGACCCTTCTATGCCTTAGAATAAGCCACTATTATAATAATAACTATAGATAGGAATAGATTAACACTAATTAATAACTTATATATATTCGTTCCTACTAGGTCTTTTAAGTAATACTATTACACGCTAGTCCTCTATATAGGGTAGGTCTTAGGTTAGGCTCCTAGCCTTATAGTAAACCCTAGTAAATGCGAAGGCAGCTATAGAAACTATTTACCTAACCTATACGCCACTCGACTGCTTAACCTTGTGCTCAGTTAACGCCATTGTGGTGCGGCCCCTGGCGCTCGCGCCACCTTGATGATGGCCGAAATTTTCGGCGTATTCGTCGGGCCGCACCAACTGCCCTCCTCCCCGTCAATTCCCATTACGGGCATCGCGATGATAATAACGCTGTCGTACTCATCGTCTTTATGTCCTGGTCTAGAAATTATCATCGCCATCGGCGAGTGAGCGTTTGCCACCAGTTGTCATCTTCCCTAGCATTCGGAGTCGTAAAGGGTAGGCACCAGTATATGCTCGAAGTGAAAGCGGTGTCTCTATCTTAGTAGACGCGTTTCTTTTAGCTGCTTGCGTTACCCCACAGCGGGCGACATTCCTCGCAAGATAGACGACTCAAAGTAACCAGGTTTGTTGTCCCTTCTGCAAGGACTCTCGCCGGGATACTTACGAAGCCCAAGAAAGATAAGTCAGTAAGCGATGAAAGTATTACAAAATAGGCATCCGGGTGTTGGCAGCTCTCCGTTTCTTGGATGCGGTTGAGAGAGTAAATCGCTTCCTCAACAGACCACTCCGCTAAGCTGCATCTCACATGCAGCTCACATGTAGCTCATTGCTCCCATGCATGTACGGCCATAAGAAGGGGAAATGGCGCAGCCTATTTCAATCAGATTCTGGTATCTTTCACGTCGCACAGCCATTGCCGGAATTTCTGTTTGCCCTAAGCATCCGCCTCGACGCCCAACCTGTGCCTCACATCAGGCAGCAAGAAACATCGAGGTCGCCGTTTACGCCGTCATGAATCAAATAAATCTATCTTTTTGCTAACAAGAGATATATCGCCTAAAATGGAACTCGAGGACAATTCAGCAAAGCTGTTTACCTGGTACCATGCCTTGAGAGCACTTCGCGTCGACATCATCGGCGACTTTGCAGGCAGGGAGCTTTTTGCCATTCACGGCGATGCGCTTTTGCTTCACTGCATATCCGAGGCAAAAGTTGACTTTAGCGGTATGTAATAAGCGTCGCTGTCAATCTGCTTTTTACTTCAGGAAGAGTGACTCCCATTTGGTACGGCGCTAAGAATACCCAGATGGATTTCAGCTCCTCCATGCCATTCACGCTGTTGAGGTGTTTCTCAGCAACTTGAGAGACCGCGGGTGTCGATTTCAAATTGTCTGGTTTCGCAGCCATGAATGGCTTTGCGTTCCCACTAATTCATCAGATGTCGTATCTGCCTGTCATCGCCTAGCTCGAGCGATTATGATCAAACACTTACAACGCCACCAACTTTGCAGCGAGATCACTTTCGAGTTTCAAACCATCGACTGCCCCAAGTTTCAGAAATATCTCGGTCAGAACTCTCTTCGATTCTTCTTGTGCCTAGATGGCTTTCTCTTGAGCGGTGCATCACCTCTTGCGGTGCAGCACCTCGGCTTCATCCGGCACATTAGTTCCATTGGCTACAGCGTTGCCCTCATAAACAATTTCGAGTTCAAAAGCTCCAAGGTATTCAACCTCTAGCTAAACCATATCTATGATCTTGCCTTGTAAATAAGTTTGAATGCATTTTGCTAACAGGCCGACCCAGGCTTTCGCTTCTATGCTCCCACCGGTCCACGACGGTAAAAAATCTCACATTGTCAAAACCCCGACACGAGCAGAAATACGAATAATTCCTCTTTCGGAACTAGAGCGCACGGCCAGAGCTATAGATACAGATTCGCCACCCTGTGGTGGCAAACTATTCTCGGCGAGGGACCTGCTCTCTCTCGTGGGTGTCAGCAATGTGCTTCTGCAGGATTCCAGCGACGCCATGAGGAACTGCGCCGCAGCCTACCTTGTCCAGCTTTCGCATTTGAAACGCTGCAAACTTCAAGAACGATCATGCCCCGTGACATCTCTAACGAAAAAGCAGGAAGCGTCTCTCCAACTTTTTCTGACTCGTTTCGCCGACATCTGCATCACTGTCCTTGAAACCTTCCCATTACAAGAGAAGTGGGATGTTTTCGATCTTTTAGACGGTCGAGTCCTTCGACAAATCCTAAAAAAGCTTTCTAATTTGACATGCTCCCCTGAAATATCTGCAGAAGCAGCAAGGTTCGCCGATCGAATTTATCAGCTGACAGGCGTCGATGTCTCTGAGTTTCTTCCGCAGACTGTCACTGGCCAATCGGCACTGGCTCCCACAAAGAACTTGGATCAACTAGATAACAGGTCCTCGTTTGTCATGCCGTTCAGTCATCCTGCTTTGGATAAGTATCTGCGATCCATTCATGTTGTCGCCACTGAAACAGAGCCAGCCGGCACGTCCAAGGTGTTCCAGGAGCTTTCCCATTGGCACAACGCCAAAATGGCTGTCGACCCTAAAAGGCGTCCTCGAATACAGGGATTTTTTGCGCGCAAAAAAAACCAAAGGCTCATGGCAGATACAATTGCTTACTCGGCCAGCCTCACAAACGCGAGTGGTAAGCTCATTAACCCAGAGACTATTGTGACTTGTGCGCGTCCAGTCAAGCAAACTGGAAGAAATAAAGGGTTGGGAAAGGAAATTTTGCAGCAAAAACGCAATGAGATCCGCTCCAAGAATAGGAAGAACGCGACCAAATGCGGCCGGGAGAGGGCGCTCGAAGAAGCTCAAAGAATAATGCGAGAGAAGCTCGATAGCAAAGCTCGTGATGTCGCGGCATTCTGGGACGAGCGCTGTAAGGACTTCCAAGAAGAAAATTTCGCAAACACTGGCATTTCTAAAGTCACTGAATATCTCGCGGGCTTGTCTGATGACGATTTGAGTATCATCGGGGCCGAGGTCTACCTCTACATCTGCGATATTCTGGTCTCCATGATCATTGACGCGGAGAGGAACGAGGATCATGGGTACGAGTTGGCGCTATTTGCCAAATTGTGGTCTACGATGATTGAGGCCGCAAAATTGCCTCTTTCCAGTGATGGTCTTCGTATGCTGAACAAGCTGTCGGCTGCTCTCAAAATGCCAGTCACGACTGGCACGGCCACGAATCACCTTTTCAAAGACCGAAAGCTGCCATTCCCAAGCAGCTCACTCGCCAGCTTACAACTCCCCGTGACACCACTAGACTTCCAGTTAAACCACTGCGGTCCCTTTTTAGAGAGGAGCTTTGATCCTGCACCGGATCATCGCGTACCCAACTTTGTCCCCGATGCATGGCAGCGCAAGGTACTCGATGCCATTGATTCCGACAAGAGTCTCTTCGTCGTCGCGCCAACCTCCGCTGGTAAAACGTTTATTTCATTCTACGCCATGAAACAGGTGCTGCAGTTGAGCGATGATGGCATTCTCGTCTACGTGGCGCCCACAAAGGCACTCGTGAACCAGATTGCCGCCGAGGTCCAGGGTCGCTTCTCAAAGACATACAACCGTGATGGACGCTCGGTATGGGCCATCCACACACGCGACTACCGAATCAACAACCCGACGGGCTGCCAGGTTCTCGTCACCGTCCCTCATATCCTACAGATTATGCTGCTTGCGCCGTCGAATGCGGAGCATGCCAACTCGTGGTCGGCGCGCGTTAGGAGAATCGTATTTGACGAGATTCACTGCATCGGCCAGGCGGACGATGGCGTCATCTGGGAACAGCTTCTTCTTCTGGCGCCCTGTCCCTTTATAGCCTTGTCTGCCACGGTGGGTAATCCGCTTGAGTTCATGCAGTGGCTGGAGGCATCGGAAAGGGTGAAGGGGCGCGATATGGAGATGATTGTACACTCGTCACGATACTCCGACCTGCGCAAGTTCTTTTACAAATTTTCGGACACGAGTTTTTCATTTAGCGGTTTGCCGCCTTCCGAAGGCCTCGCAATACCGGGACTAGATGAGGGACGGACACCCGGTCTAGCCTTTCGATACATCCACCCAATCGTCAGTCTCACGAATCGGTATGGCCCGAATTGCACATTTATAGATTAACTCTTTTTCTTCTAGCTAACTAAGCTTTTTAGTAAGCGCGGTACTATTAATGACGTTAGCCTCGAGCCGAGAGACTGCATGATGCTGTGGCAGTGCATGGAAAAGCACCAGACAAAGGATTATCCCATCGATAAAACAATGTCTCCGAGCAACTTCCTGCCAGCAATTGTCAAGAGATCAGACGTTTTAGAATGGGGAACGTCCTTGAAACAAGTTTTGCAGTCATGGGTGGAAGACATGGAGTCCCCATTCTCCGCAGTGCAGGCTGAACTAGGGTCATGTCTGCGCATGCCAGCCGCCTCCCGAAATTTGGAGGGATCTTGCTCCGACAATTTTGTAGTACACTTTCCAGTTGGCAGCCAGTCTCTTTGCTCGTTGTCATTGCCCCTTCTGACGGACTTGCATAAGCGGGGAGCGCTTCCTGCCATTCTATTTAACTACGACCGAGACTATTGTGAGAAGACGGTGCTTCACCTTTTGGCACAACTGGAGACAACTGAGAAGGAATGGAAGGACGGAAGCCTGAAGTGGCAAAGAAAATTGACCCAGTTTAAGGAATGGAAAAGGATGAGATCACAGGGTCAGTTAGGCAAGAACAAGCCGGCGCTAAGACGTGGACAGGATGACGGCGAGCTCTCGAAAATCGACATAGTACGGGAGGAAGCGAGTGTCGAGGGAAGCAAGTGGGACAAATTCGACCCTGGTGCACCGCTTGACCAATTTTCATTTGCCGATGAAAAAAGAATTTCCAAATCAGAGCTAGGAACCCTCGTCGAGCGTCTTAAGCATGCTGGTGTTAAGGAAAACGTAATCAGGGCTCTTGGACGAGGAATCGCCGTGCATCATGCCGGAATGAATCGTCAATATCGACAAGTGTAAGTTGGCTATTACGATCGCTTTAATTAAGTTCCCTTAACGACAATTACTAAAATTTTACCTCTAGGGTCGAGATGCTTTTTCGGATGGGCTTTTTACGAGTCGTCGTCGCTACTGGAACGCTGGCCCTGGGCATCAACATGCCGTGCAAGACAGTCGTCTTCTTTGGTGACTCGGTCTTTCTCACGGCGCTAAACTATCACCAGGGCTCCGGTCGCGCGGGTCGTCGCGGTTTCGACTTGCTTGGAAATGTCGTCTTTGTTGGGATGCCACTGGAGCGTGCGCTCGAGATTATGTCGTCGAGGCTACCAGACCTGGGCGGACATTTCCCGCTCTCCACAACCTTGGTTCTTCGGCTTCTCGGCCTGCTACATCATACGAAACAATCGGACTACGCGATCAAGGCGATGCAGTCGCTCATCTCTCAGTCGCGCCTCTATCTCGGCGGCCCGTCGGACCAAATGTCCATCCAGCACCACCTCCGTTTCTCCATTGAGTACCTTCGGCGTCAGCAGCTACTTTCCAAAGATGGCACCCCTATAAATTTCGCGGGATTAGTGGGACACTTGTACTTTACGGAGAATGCCGTCTTCGCATTTCATTCCCTCTTAAAGAGCGGCTACCTCCACATGCTCTGCGAGGCCATCGACAGGAACCCAGAGGCGGTCTTGGTCAAATTGATTCTAGTGCTGTCCCACCTCTTCTGCCGCATCCCTCTCGGCACGCATAGCAAGGTTGTGAAGGGCTTTAGCTCTCCCTCTGTGATCCGACTGCCGCCGCTCCCGCCCGACGCGGCAACCATTTTGCAAGCCCACAACCAAGAAACACTCGACATATTCCGCCTGTACGTAAGCACCTTTATTGAGCAGCATTTAAGCCAGACACCCGACACGAAGCTTCCTTTCACCGGGCATGAAATCAAGCCCCATCTTGATGATTCTAGGTCATCATCGTCGTCGCCGTCTCTACCCCTGCTGCCTCATCTGTCGCCAACGAAGCTACGCTCGCCATTTGCCGCACTCTCCGGATTCACAGACACCTTTACTTCGATCCACGAGCTCTGTGCGACGGTTCGGAGCGGCGTGTTCCTCGAAGAGTCCGCCGTTCCATATATCCGCATCTACCCAGACGACACGGACCATCAACCGTGGAACGCGTACATTTACGATTTCTTCAAGCACGGCGACCTGACGGCGCTGGTGCGCGACAACAGGATCAAGCGGGGCGACGTGTGGTTCCGCCTAAAGGACTTTTCGCTCGTGCTGGCCACGATTGTCACGAGCTTGGAGAATTTCATCAGCGGTACGACGACTACGCATGAAGACGACGACGAGTATGAGGGAGAGGATTTTTTGTACGGGGTTTCCGACCAGCCAGAGTCAAGTACGACCCTGACAAAGCCGTTGTCGTCGTCGCTGTCCGTAATGCAAAACCGGGAGCCAAACAAGGCAAATGTTGGCAAGAAAAAGACCCAGTTGGATTCGTGGGAAGATGATATCAGTGATGACGAGGTATGCGAATCTACGAGCGCGGAAAGTTGTTCCTCCTCAGGTGGCTCGTGGGAGCGGGGTGATGTCGAGGGGGGTTTGTCGCAGGTTCTTCGGGCCTTTCGCATGCTACGTGAAGAATTTGAGGAAAAGTTTCGCAAGATATGGGCTTGATGGGGAAGCTTTGTCATGGTGAATATTTATATTTCAGGTCTGGTTATCTTGTTTATTGTATGTCGGCTCAATTTGGACGCAGAATGGCTTCCATCTACTGCGCCGTCTTCTCCCTGTCTCCGGCTGGCCCGGGACATGCCTAGACAAGGGCCCTAACGGCGCTATATTTGTATATGAAGAATGAAATCAAGAGCAACTAGTGGCCGATATGATATAGAATCTGAAGTGACTGCTAAATAAAAGACGGTTGATTAAATTGCGTTCTCTGTTGGCGGCGTATGCTTGTAATAGCTTTGAGTGTAATTGCAATCCCAGGCCTCCTCTTTTATTTTTGCAACGTAACACATTATCTATGAATCTACAATGCCTTTAAAACGGTCCGATGTCTTCGCGTGAGATCCTTGATTAATAGTAATACCAGCCTAGCCACGCTCAACACTGCCTGTAGAATCTAGGGGCTTCATGTCGTGGGAGTCGCATCTGCTCTTGCCAACATTTACATGCGAATTGTCTGATTGCAGTATGTGACCACCGTCGTCGTCTTCCGGCGTTTCTTGATGTATCAAGTGCTTTGACGCGTTGTAGCTCCGGAAAGAATGCAGAGATAGGACGCTGCGGATACTGCGCAGAACAGTTTCGGGTTTGACCCCCGCTATAAAATACCACAAGGATGGCCCATTTATCGCAACGATATTGAAGCCGGCCTCGAAAATGGCGTAGTAAACGATCACAGTGTTTGCTTCTATATCGAGCCAACATTTAGCTAGCCGCGTAACTTCAACAGGTTTTCCCAACACAGGGGTTCGGACAGTTGAATGACACGCGAGCTCGGTACTTACTAAACTTGTCTTCATCATTTTTCGCTCTTCCTTTCTGTGTTTGGCGTATCAAGATGATCATTCGTGCTAGGCTTCCACCTAGTCCTCTGCATATGTGGCAGTGTTAGCCTGGGCTTGCTTTCGTTAGTAGATTGATGGGTATGAGCTTATTCCATACAGCAGAGCAATTAGGAAGACACACGATATCGCAATCTTGCGTGTTCTAGTTGTCCTCAAAGCCCATATCTGGTTCAGGTTTAGCGTGTGAGGTAAAGCATGTAGACATCAGGGTGAATTCTCATACCCGAGGAATTGGAAGGATGAGTATCATTAAGTCCAGGATGAAGTCAGAAATGGTCACAGCTCTAAAATAAGGATACTGCTGGCAGCTTTTAGAATGCGACAATTGCCAGTCAATACTCTTCAAGGGGCCACAGAGATTGAACGGCACCACCACGAAAGTGATTGTCCACGCGACAGAGAGGAAGACAAAAATCAAGGAGATGTAGTTGAAGGCGTCGTGATGATTGTCTTCGCAGAAAATGCGGCGAAAGAAAAAGACGGCGCTCGTCTTTGTCATGCCAAAGGCTATTGCGCTGATGCCATCAAAGGCCATGTAGGTTCGTGCCAGCAGGGGCAGCTGTAAGCGCAACATAGCAGGGTCCTTTGGCACGCTATAGCCCATGAACTTGTGGGCGATGCCTATGTAATGGGATAGAGTCAGTCTTGTCTCCAGTTGGCGATATATCACTAGTTTGGCAATACCCACCGTAAAAGGATAAACCCACGAGGACAATAAATCCGACCTAGACGTAAATATGAGCTGAGTGTTGTTGAGTTTCAGGCAAGATACATCAGCAAACAACCCACCCAGGCCAGCACCATAGAATAGTCATCTGCCCCTACCCGGGCGTTTTGGCGACGCCGCGCAACAAATCGCAGCACTAGAGTGGCAGTGGTCAAAAGGGTAAATACGCCGCTCAGGGCGCCAAGGCCGGCCGCTTCAGTGTCGACACCCATGGTTGGGTATTGGCGAACTGAAGAAGGAAGAGAGGCTGAAAGAGGCGTGACAGAAAGGGAGGAAAACAAGGCGACCTCCCGCTGGGGGAACAAGATGGCAAGGAGGATCAGAGGCTTGGACGGTGCAGTCTTGAAATGCGTGGGAGAAAGCAGCTCCCCGAATCGGTCTCGGACAACGAGCACCCTCGAAAGCGCCTTTTCCCCTCACGGGTTTGCATGGGTGATTGATTGCTCCTAGTGCGTGGTGCGCCATGTTGCAATGCATATTTGTGGCGTCACTACCTTGCAATTGTCTTGCCCGCAAGCCTTGCACCAGTCAGCCTTGTTTGCCGGTTTGCCGTCTGCGTATACATACGTGGATACAAACATGCCAGCTTGTAACGGACATCGCAGGGCATATGTTGTGGCGCTACAGCCTCGACAGTATATTAAGGCCTTGAGCGGAAGAGATTGGCTACTAGGGGCGAATTATACAGCGGGTTTTCGGCCGCGGTAGCTTGCGCCTGTCTCCGAGATCCCTGCTTGTTTAAGGGTGTAGACGTGTGTCAGCACACGTGTCCAGGAGCAGTTGTTGCGTCTAAAGTACAATTCAACATGCCAGTTGATACTCTGAATGTTCGTTCTGGGGGAGAGACATCACTGGTCATAAGCACATGAGTAAGATAATCGCTCTCTGCGGTGCGTCATCTACGGGCAGTGCCCTTGTAGATTGCTAGCAGCGATCTGTTGCGCTCATCTCAGGCACACATATAAGACACGGCAGACTCACAAAATTACATATAAATACCCAATCGTCTATCAAGCGGAAGGGTTTGCTCGTCAAGCACACCCACTTCCCTTCCCTTACCCCGACTCTCAGCGAACCCTTGATCCGCTTCAACAATCTTTTCGGTGCCATCCGACTCGCACTCGGTAATCAGTTTGAAGATGAAGACGGCATTTCTTGTAGCCGTTGCCCTAGCCGCTGGCACTTGGGCAGCCCCCGCCTCCGACACGGCAATAGAAGACCTTTCCGTGCAGACCACTTGGGAGTTAACCAGGGGTAATTATCTATGTTCAACCCGTTTCATGCCACCATCTTTTCAAGCTTTCTAATGCCATCAGTCATATATTTATAGACTTCGACAATGCAAATAGCGCCAATTTAGACTAGGCGTTTTTCTCACTTCATGATAGAGTGCTCATCTTTGAAACAATTCGCTCTACTATACGGCATGTAGTAGTGTATAGCTCGACAAATCATCGAGACCACGCAGAAGATGACTACTTGAAAATACAGTTTATGTTATCAACTTTTATCTTTTTTTAGAAAATCGAAGTAGCAAGTTATCACTTGCTCGTACATGAAAGTTTAGTGCTGCGAGCTTGTAGCCATTGCTCTGTGAGCTCACTCAACAGGACTCCGTGCGCGCACGTCCAACTTATACACGAATGTTAGACCACCAAAGTCCATATCGCTATATAGATGCGAATTATCACATGCGTCCACCATTCATCCATTCTTTTGTATTACTAGTGACGTGAAACACTCTGCGCCATCTTCTTCTTCCACGGCTTGCTACCGTCAGGGCATCTCTTATAACGGTCCAACAACGGAATCCAATGGTCGACTGGCCGATAATAACAAGCAGAGTTCTCGACTGCGTGCTGGTGCAGCTTACTCCAGTCACGACACATACGCTTTTGACCTAGACCAGAAGTGAGAACCGTTGCATTTTCCTGTCCGTGCAGACGGCCAGCATAACGCGGTGTGTCATCGGCAGCACACATTATGTCCTCGCGTAGGGTGTGCAGACAGTGAGTTAAATGCACATATGGCCAGGTTTGCTTTTTGTCGTCATGATACTGCATAAGAGCTTCGCGAATTAAGAGCTACCATTAATAATAATATCAGTAATTTGCGATGCAGCAGTAATGAGGCGAGGAAAGAGAACTGACCAAGCAATGCAAAGAGTGATATCCGTGGAGAACATAGAGGCTCTTGGAGTCATCCCAAGGCCAGTGCATAGAGGTAAGTGCACCCTTGGACTTGGCATACTCGCTTTCAACTGCAATCATGCCCAGATAGGTATTAAGCTCAGGTGAGTCCCACATAGGATCATCGATACTCCGTTCGTCATGGGCAATGGCAATTGGAACATTTGTTTCTAAACCGACTAACAGCAACTAGGTTAGTGTCCAGATCCATAGACATGGAACGGAAGATATATGTCTTACAGAAGCTTGGGTTGCTAGGGTATGATCGTGGCCACATTAGCAGCGATATGGTAGAAGTACTAAAGGCAACGAGAAGAAACAATAGCAGGTACACTATCTTCCAGGCCCGGTTCAACGCGACATGTTGCTTTTGCAATGCAGCAGGATAATTAGGTTTCTCAACGTCGCTGTGCTGAAGCAGTAGCGCATACTGGTGCTGCTGTGAAAACATGTTTGATCTGGGGCTAGTTGCTGGTGGTCTCAAGGAAAAAAAAAATGAAAAAGAGCAACGAGTGTTTGCTGTAAGAAGTCGTTACAATACGTGAAGATGAAAAGAACGAGGTCGGACGTGCGGATGATTATTACTCAGGTCCAAGTGTCGACTGTACATAGCCGGGACATTGGACCATCGCCAATAAGTCGCCGAACGGTCAATCTGTAGTTTGCGTGCTCACCAAGCCGTTCTTCAGGGACGAATCAAGCTGTAGCTAAGGGCGGGCTCGCTGAACAATCCTGAGACATATGAATCCGTTCTTGCTCTACTATGTACAATTTAGAGGATTACTTTTGACTGTGTGCTGATCTCATGACCAGGATCGGTACGATTGCATCTCAATCCCGCTAACGTCAATGCATTGAATGTAAAGATGGCTTACTACAGGAATCATTACATGTGTGTTCAGCCATGTTTTACGTAGAAGGCTGGGACATTGGCTCAAGCGCGAGGTTTTGCGACATTCGGCTTATTCTTAACCACAAAAGTGCCTGGAGCGGGGTTTCTTTGCCAGACCAGGCCAGCAAACAGATCAGGCTCCCACGCCTGCTTTGGCGACATTGGAGCGGGCGCGGCTGGGAGGTTGCAAAGCGTTGAAGGAAAGTTTCGCAGACAAAATTCAGGCAAGGCTCTCTTCTGCCTTTTGCTATCACCGGCCACCCAGGACAGCCACGTCATGCCAGACGAAAAACTTCGAATCGCCGTCGTAGGCGGTGGTATGGGGGGTATGTGCGTGGCGAATGCCCTGTTTCAAAAGCCCCATCTCGATGTGCACGTCTACGAGGCCAAGCCCAAGTTCTCTGAGCGCGGGGCGGCAATCATCCTCGGACACCATGTTATCAATGCCCTTGAAGCTATTATCCCTTCGGCTCGAGAGGCTGTTCTAGCTAAAGCAGGCGCAGTGGCGATGAATGCATCTTGGCTGCTCATGGTACGTGCCCCCTGCCCCGGGACCCCCCGACCTACACCCGCACTTTGGGTACATGTCTTTGCGCAGCCTACAGTGACGAGGACAATTAATAGCCGCTTACCTCTGCGCTGTGTAGGCCTCCGGCCCACATGCTGGTGAGATAATAAGGCAATCACCGGCGGCGAACAAGAGCAGCGTTGTCCACCGAGCGGCATTCCTCTCCGCTCTGATGGCGCCGCTGCCCCCAGACACGCTGCACGTTAACAAGAAGCTTGCGTCTATAGAGACGACTGGAGGTAGGGTCAAAGTGGTGTTTTGCGACGGCACCACCGAGACCTTTGACGCCGTCATCGGCGCCGACGGTATCTGGGGCTCAGTGCGGACGCATGTGCTCCAGGATGCCGCTGCGGAACATGCTGCCACCCCTGCCGGCTACTGGGACACCAGATGCTTGGTACCTTATGGGAAGGCCAAAGCGAAGCTTGGCGCACAGCATTTCACAGAGCCTCGCCAAAATTGCTGGTGCGGCGATGGAGGCTTCATGCTGTTCGATCCCTTGGACAATGGCGAGACGGTACAATGTATCATCTCGGCAGTCGAAAAGGACTTTTCAGATGAAAGGGGCCGGCCCCTTACTCGCGAATTTCTCGAGACGACCTTGGAAGCATGGCTAGATGGGCCTATCGCGAGAAACATGATAGATGTAGGCTGCGGCCCCGAATGTGTTCTACACAAACTTTGATGCTAATGAACGGGGTCAGCTTATGCTTGAAAATCCTGACCTTAAAGGGTACTCCCAATGGGAACACAAGTCTACACCTACCTATGCCCGCGGTAACATTTGTATTATGGGTGATGCCGCTCATGCTACCACGCCATGGCAGGGCAGCGGTGCTGGGATGGCAATCGAGGACTCGGCAGCCCTCGGTGCGTTGTTGGGTGAAGCAGAGACCGCAGAAGATATAGCCATCGCATTCCAGGCATTCGACCAGGTAAGACGCCCTCGTTGTCAGAGGATTGTGGAATCGAGCAACGGCACTGGGCGACTCATGTGTCTTCAGGACGAGGCGGCTGATGTCGACCCCAGCGGCGTGCTGGCCCTGCTTGCCCCGCGTTCAGACTTCATCAGAGCTTACGACGTCCACGATGATACGACGAAAGCGGTCATTCGTGCACGAGAGCTCAAGGCGACATTGAAAGAGGCAGAAATAACCAGTAACATTATATAGAATACAGACAACGAGATTGTCACCAGCATACCGATATGTAATCACAGTATAATTATGATTCACGCAACAAGCAGCACACGGATAAGTGATCTTAGTTGTGCCGTGCATTTGCCGTTGTCCACCCGACAATGACAATTGTTTGAGTGCACAGGTAGCTGGTTGCAGGATATAATTTCGGTTAAATAGATGCGTCGTAGGGCCTTTCTTTTTAGCTGATTTTTCTTCGCCACGCGCGCAGCTCCGCTACAAAGATATCTGGCACATCACCTTGAGTGATCCAGCCGCTGTCGGCATGGTCTAGACGTTGCATCAACTCTATCCATGCACGCGCGGTGCGATGGTAGTCCCAACACGCTTCTGTCGGCTTGCCCGAAAATGTATGACCGGGAAGTGCTGGGATGACAAGGTGAAACGCGTCTTCGGGACAGCCGCTGTGGGATTCGGGCTCAACGAGCTTATGGATCACATGTCTAAACTCTAGGATGGAGCTGTGCCAGCCATGCGTGAGAGCAAGAGGTAGAGCGTTTTCACGTTTTGAGCGAATATGCCGGAAGTAAACTTCCATCCCATCAATAAGTGTTGTGAACGAATGAAGTAGCGTTTCGCATCGTCGCCAATCGTACTCTGTCCGCCAAGCTCTTGAGCGACCGCGAGCGGGACATCTTGAGACCAATCCGTGACTGTCTCCTCGTCCGGCCGGCGGATCAGACCAAGACACCTTTACAAGTCTTCGAGAGTGGATTAGGCGATAGAGAATTTGAAGGGTGAATCGAAGATTTCGACAGGGCCATCTTCTCTTCGGGTTTTTAGTCTTCTTTTTTTTTTCTCTTCTCTTTTCGCATGGCAGACCCGAGTTTCCTGCTCGATAGCTGGCTTTCAGCTCCAATGCAACGCTGCCTCAATTTCTGTTACTGGTGAATTCTATCAATTTAATGTATAGTACTCTCACTAATAGCGCGGGCACGCGGGGGGTACAGCAGGCCGGATGTACTGTACTGTAGGTCCAGCGCTGACTAATTGGGTGATTGGAGGGGGGGGGGGGGGTAAAATCTGGTATCGACTAATTAATTGCCGCCTCGACTGTCGACCAGCAAACACAATTCCATAGCAGATCAAGTCACCTCGTACGGCGGCAATCCCGCGAGTCGTCGACACACGTTCGGCACAGAAAGCTTGTCATTCGAAGCACTGGGAAAAAAAAGGCTCATAAGCACATTAGTCACGCTGCCCTTCCCAGTTTCTCAATCGTCGAGTCTGTGGGACAACGCTGCGATGGCGCGAGACTGACCAGCCGCACATAAACGCGACTAGCGAAGCCACAATCCTCCCATCTTGAAAAGTACTAAACGGACTGACCTGTCTAGACCGGATGACAGTTGCCTCTGAGAGTCAAAAATGAGGATTCAAACCGCTGCATTGCCTTGCTATGCTGCTATGCATTAATACGCCTTACGCCTTACATTGATCCTCTATTACCATATCCATGGGGATTCGCCTCTTCGCCAAACATACTTAGAGACTCCTTAGGCAAATGGCCTTCAAAGTACGCATTTGCCGAAAGCTGACTATCGTTTGCCGACTAACTTGCGTGCCCCTGCAAAAGAACCTTCCCCCCCCCTCCCCTCATCGGACATTCCATCTCGAGTGGCGTCCGTGCGTTATTGACAATACCGACACCGTCTGCACAAGGCCTCAGATTTAGCGAATGCGTTTAAAATTTCGGCGAATGCATTGACAGCGCGCAATATCTGAACCTGCCCTGAGCCTTACTTTTTTCGTAATACACACTGCTACTTTGTAGCGGCTCTGGCAGCATGGCTTTCGCCCTTGGTCGCCGTCTTTGGCAAGTTCTTGCGTCTACGGACTCACCATCCCCTCAGCCTCGATACTTGTCCCTTGCCCCCGTCTTTGTGGCTCCATCATTGTTCTTTCTTTCGCCTGCCCAGCTATGGATAAGTCCGCTCGTCTCCAAAGTCAACAGAGCCATGACCATGGAGGAAGACTGGCTGCCTCTGTTTGACCAGTCGGCGGCCGCATTGCGCACAGTCTTTGCCGCGCTCAAGGGTCACCATAGGGGATTTGCAGCATTTCTGCTGCAGTTCGACACGGGCGGGATGCTAATTCTTGGCGCCGCTCTGGAGGTATATGATTTAGACTGGCGCGCGTTCTCGGGCACTTGATCGCGCGCACCAGCCCCCGTATAGCGGAACCTCTTTGCTAACTTTACAGATCATGAGTGCCGCGGCAGCCTTGGCAGCTCCTCTGATTCTTCATAGGTTCCTCCAGTCCACCGACAACGTGCCGTTGGCAAGCGGCATAATTCTCTGTTCGCTGCTGGCTACGCTCTGCGGCCGCGCCAAGGACCAGGTATGCCGTGTGCACTCTGCCTGGATCGAGTGCATGCTACGCAGTGTCATTTTTGACAAAAGCTTGCACTTGTCGCCCGCGGCAAGAATCTCACATCCGCCCGCCAAGATCATCAATGTCAATGCTATCGATGTCGGCTTCCTGACCAACTACGTCCTCAAGATCCACGACGTCTGGAGCGCCCCTCTCCAGATCATTGGCATCGCTATTCTGACCTTTGGCGTCATGGGCTGGACAAGCGTATTTGGTAATATTCTGCTCTCTCCCGAACGCATCGTTCGTCTGACACCCTCCAGGTTTCGGGCTCGTGGCCGTAATATTCGTCGGCCAGACCGCCCTTGGCCGCCGTATTGCGCACGCAGTGGGCGGCTACGTCCGTCACAACGATTCTCGCCTCGGAGTCTACCGCGACCTGCTGAACAACATGAAAAGCGTCAAGGCCCACGCTATTGAGGATGTGTTCCAGTGCAAAATCACGTGTGCGAGATCCATGCAGCTAGAGGCTCTTCGACATTGGCTACGGACATCATTTGCCATGTTTACGGCCGTGAACCAAACCACGCCCTATTTGGCGGCTTGCGCCGCTTTTTTAGCCTATGCCATCTCGGGGTCCAAGCTCACCGTCGACGTAGTGTTTCCTTGCCTAGCATATTTCCAGATGCTCTACCAGCCGGTCACTCTAGCTTCCCTCGCCTTTTCCCGGCAGTTTTCTGTGCGTCCATCGTTGGATCGCGTGTACGACTTGCTTACTGCCCGCGAATCACGTATCCCACTGCCCGAAGCAGGAAGTGTGGCCAGGCATTCCGCGGTGTCGTTTCAGTCAGCATCGTTTGAGTGGCCAAGAGATGAAAAGAACGATGCGACAACTCTCGAGGTCGAAGATTTGGAGATTCCGCGGAAGCAACTGACCGCAATAATTGGGCGAAACGGCTCCGGAAAGACATTCTTATTGCAAGCCATGCTCGGAGAAATGGTCTTGTCTTCGGGCCGCTTCCAGCTCAACGGCCACGTGGCATACTGTTCTCAAGATCCCTGGGTCATATCCGGCACCATGCGGGACAATATTGTTTTTAACAGCTCCAGAGGGTACGACTCCCGACGGTACGACGCCGTCGTATCCGCTTGCGGACTAGATGTCGACTTTGCAAATACACCAGGAGGCACGCGAGACGCGACCGTTGGCGAATCAGGAAGCAGCATCAGCGGTGGACAGAGGGCGCGTATTTCGCTTGCGCGAGCCATGTACTCCGACGCCGACATTTTGCTCCTCGACGATCCACTCTCTGCACTTGATGCTCATGTGCGCGTCCAACTGTTCAGCTCTCTGCGCGCCATTGACAAGACCATAGTTCTAGGTATGCGTTCAGTCATAAACCAAATATATTCTACGTGCTAACAACATATCAAGTCACGCTCCACACGTCTTTTGTTTCGCAGATGGATCATGTGATTGTCATTGACGACAGCAAGGTACGATGGATTGGGAAAAGGCAGGCGTTTTTTGCACAGAGCTGGAGTGGCGATTATTTAGGCCCTGAAGTATCGCACGAGCAACCCAACTATAGTGGCAAATCCGACAGCATGTTGAACAGCGGAGATGACGTCATGCCCGCGGACGATACCGTAGATGACGATGGCGGAGATATCGACGGCATTTGGCAGCCAGAAGAGCGAGCCCACGGAGCTGTTCAAGCTGCCGTGGCCAAGTTCTATATCGCTATGTCTGGTGGAGCGACGTATGCCGGCATCGTCGCAGCCATGGCTTGCTTATTGACCGCCAGCAAGATTCTCTCACAGTACTGGTTCGTGTGGTGGATCGCAGGCTCTTTCGGACTAAGTCAGCAGCAGTATATGGGCAGTTTTTTGGTCTTGACTCTTTTGCAAGGCGTCGTTGCTGGTATGTTTGCGTCGAGACGGCCGAGTGGCACTCATACTAACCAAGACAAACCCAGGTGTTGTTGGCCTGACGCTTGTGCGCACTAGCCTGAGAGCCGCACAGGCGGTGCATGAAACCATCCTGTCCAATCTACTTGCCGCACCGCTCTGGTTCTTCCATGAGAACCCCACAGGTCGTATTCTCAATAGGCTCTCCAGAGACACAGAGGCCATGGACAGCAGAATCATGAATGCTGTGGATCGGTTACTCGGAGCTGGCACCACCATGCTCGCCTCGGTGTCTATTGTTGCTGCATGTGGTGTGTTCCTCGTCATCGCGGTTGTCCCTTTTCTGCTTGTTGTCGGCTACTGTCTGCATAGGTTCAGAGTATAAGTGCCAAGTATATCTAAATATGTCCGGATGCTAACGCAAACCGACAAGAACGGCTCGCGAGGTACAGCGGCTAGACGCTGTTCTTCAGTCTCCTGCTTTGTCTCTGGTGACGGAATCACTAAAGGCGCCTGCATCGGCAAGAGCATACCGAGCGGAATCGTTCCTCGTCGCTCGTCATGGTCAAGCTCTGGACCGTCTTACGTCAGTGAAAATCTGTCGCCAGTCACTTGACACGTGGATCACGTTTCGCTCCGAGCTGGCAGCCGTCTCGGTCTTACTAGTTCTGATTATTCTCACGCTGAACCACGTTATCCCTCAAGTCGGTGCCAGCCTTGCGCTGGCTACGGCGACAACTCTCGCACGTCATGTGTACCTTCTCGCATGGGCTTGCACAGACCTAGAGACTCAGCTCAATGCCGTTGAGCGTCTTCAAATGTACCATGACCGAATACCCCGCGAGGGCCCCGAGTCCCGCTCATTTTCTACCGATCAACTCGATCTTAACAGTCTTTCGTCCACTAACATTGAGATCAAAGACGCCTATCTACGATACCAGACGCGTCGGGCTCCGGCACTCGATAATATCTCACTCACATTCAGGAGTGGGGAGAAAGTTGGCTTGATTGGGCGCACAGGCTAGTATCGACGGTCACGATCTCGAGTGCGGGCACTAACACACGGCATAGGCTCCGGGAAGTCCACTCTGATATCTGCGATATCTCGGCTAGTGGATATCCAAGGCGGTAAAATATATGTCGCTGGGCTCGACACGAGTGAGATTGAACCGCGAATGCTCCGTCGTGTGGTCTCAACTCTGCCTCAGGAGACACTCATCTTCCAAGGCACATTACGAGAGAATATAGATCCGCGCTGTCAGCGGTCAGATCATGACATCTGGAAGGCATTGGAGGCATGCCAAATGAGTGATGTCTTGAAGACGAAGTACGGGCATAATGCCCTCGATCAGAGGCTGTCGTCTGATGGTTCAGGCTTGTCCGCGGGCCAGAGACAGCTCGTCTGCGCCGCGCGCATTTTGCTCGAGCAGCCAGCCGTGTTATTAGTCGATGAAGGTGGGTGCTAGTCTTCAGGACGTATGTGGCAATTCTTGACCATTAATGTATACTTTCAGCGTCGGCGAATGTTGATTCCGCCTCCGACGAAGCTCTACAACGCGCTTGGCAAGCTCTGCCCTTGGAAACAACCGTTATTATAATTACACATCGAGCTAGCACCATTGCCTGGATGGATCGTATTCTAGTCATGGATAACGGCCGAGTTGTTGAAGACGGGAGTCCAGCCGACTTGCTAGGCCGACATGGCTCGTATTATCGGTCGTCTATTTTGCAGGAAGGCCGGATGGCGCTTCAAAATGCCATGCAAATAGCAGAAAACTATCGCGCAGGCAGGTAGGGACACGATGATAGATGTAATAGAAAGTGTTTGCCCACATGGTCATCAGTAGTACCGTACAATAATTTAATGCGTTTTTAAATCACCACTGGGCATCCAACCACCTTCATCTTGTCCTCATTCGTTTAGCTTGGATTTCTACCCGATCCCCTCGTAGCTTTTCAGTGGGACTAGGGGGAGGGATGAGGCTAACTGCCCTACGAGCGGGGAAGATCAGCGGGTCTACAGTTGTGTCAGTGGCCCCGCGCGGGAGTTAGTGCAACGATCGTTATTAGTACAGTATTCTTGTCAAGCAATTGGGTCACGAGCGAATTGTTGTTGTTATTAAGCCTAGCTGTGTGTGTGTGTCCAGGTGCCTACCCCCTATGCCGGGTGGGTCCTAGGTCATGCTTCTAATACTATATAAATCCCTACTAAAATAGAAGGAAGCTATAGAAAATCACTACCTAACCTATATCCTATTTAACACACCCTTATAGCTTTATTAAATAAAGCTAGTAAAATCTATTATAATGCTATTTTCTAGTGTTTTTCATAATAAAAAGGAGTATATATAGTAGGAATTAAACTCTTAACCTTATAAAAAGGTAGATTAAGGACTAAATTAACTCTTCTAGCTAGTAATATTATATTACTATATAGGATTACTAGCTTAAAGAATTAACTTAGATCTTTAACACTAATTAGTTATATAATTAGCCTTATATATTATTATTTCTAACTATAGTAAGACCTTTATATATAGCTAGGTTATAAATTTATTAAATTTCTAGCGTAGTAAGGCCTTAGTAAGCCTATTAGTAATTATAGTAGCTATAGGCACCTATTAAAGGTTAAAATTACCCTCCTTTACCTCTTAGCATAGCTAATAATTATATATATTAATATAGTAAAGCTTTATAACTAGCTTTATAAGGTCTTCCTTAATAAGTCGAATCGTCTAACTATTATTATATAATATCTTAATACGCTAAGGAAAGTATAGGCTAATTCTATTATATAGCTTATAAAAAGCTATTATTTCTTTTACTATCTATAAAAGCATAAGCAATTTAGCTTCTATAGAGGACATAGTAACTATATCCTACTTCCTAGCCTAATAGAAAGCTAGCCTACTAAATAGCATAATAATATATCCTTAGGAGCTTTTCCTATTAAAGTTATTACTAAAGGCGGCGTTACTTATAACTTCTAGCGTAGGCTTTATCCTATTAAATATAATACATAGGTCCTAGGCTCCCTTAAGATATCTTATATAATTTAGAGCTACCTTAATATGCTCTAGACCTAGGTTAGATAGGAATTATATAAACTTTAAAGCTATAAACGCTATATCTAGCTAAGTAATAATAGTAGGATAATTTAATAATCCTATAATTTATTAATAATATAGTATTTCTTTTAGAGTAGCTATGCCTTTAAATAGCTATAGTAAAGGTTATAGTTAAAGTAGAATATAGGGTGTTTTATTATTAGAGAGCTTAAATTAAGTTATAAGGCTATTAATATAGGATTTCTATAATAGCTATGTTTTTTAAGCCTTATAGTCTTTTATTATTTTAATTCTAATAAACTATTTTAGCTCTCTAAGGTCTTTAATATTATATCTTCTTTAAAGCTACTTAAGGACGTTATCTATAAGGGATTAGGCTAGCTTTACATAGAGAATAACTAAGTTATTAATATAGAAGAAAAGGATGATACTATCTTTAGTTATTATATATATATCCTTATTAACTAGGTAAAAGCTAAAAGACTATAGATAATCTAATAATTTAAGGTGCTATAGCCTTAAAGACCTTTATAGCCTATATAGGGCCTTAACTAATTTCTAAAGCATGCCTTCCTTATTAAATCCTAGTAGTAACTATATATATACCCTCTTATTAAGGTCTATATTAATAAATATATTAATAAAGTTAATTTACCTTATCTTAAGGTTAAAATATATTATAACTATAATTAGAAGCCTTATATAATAGTGGCTTATTCTAAGTCATAGAAGGGTCTGTTTCTTAGGAAGTAAGTTAGGTAAATATAAGTAGGCTTAATACTTAATAAGTCGGTTTATTATAGTATATAGTAAGTACTATTAGGAAGTTATTCCTAATAGTAAAACTATTACTTAGATT
>JAFEME010000447.1:0-25013 GCA_018831755.1 Niveomyces coronatus
CCCCCCCCCCCCCCCCCATCCCCTGTAGCATTTGGCATGTTGGCTGACTCTTTCGGGTTTTATGCAAAACGCACGTCAGAGGAGTCAAAACTAGCGCGCGCATCTTCTCACACACACACATAATTTTTTTTTTTTTTTTTTAAATTCATCGTACAATCTTCAATATGACTCTGCACACATTCATATTGAACTTGTCCTCTTCTTCCAGCACGGCCAAAAACCCCCCGGTCCATGGACAAATCGAGATTTGGAGCAACGTCGGATTCGCCCGCCCAGGCACCAAAGATGGGTCACGTTGGGCCGGTGGGCATGAGATATACCTGTGCTTTGTGTCTTCTTCTTCATTAAAATAATAATAAAATAGAATCGATCTATACGAATGATTTTTTTTTTGAAGAGCAAAAATCAACTATAATTTTTTTTTTAAAAAAAAAAGGCATTCGTCGATGCCTTACCGGCGGCCCTCGCGTCGCACACTTTGACGCCCGACCTGGACCGCGGCATCGTGCAGCGCGAGGAAGGCGTCGCAAGCCAAGCCAACCCCAAATATGACTCTTCTTCGTCGTTGAGACCCCAGGCTATGAACAGCAACGCATGATGAAACATCCTGGTTCTGACTCAGAGCTGGTTGGTGTCTGATGTTTTGAAAATAGCAACTCTCAAGGTCGGTGATTTCGTGTGCGGCCACATTGCAACTACGAAATATCATGCCATCGAAGATTTTTTTTTTCGTAATGTTTAGAAAGATTTCTTGAAAAAGATAAAATAGATGGAAAAACTGATTAACACAAGAAAAAAAAAACATCAAAGAGCGGTATTTCCATCTACCGAGACCCTTCTACAAGCAGCAACCCAAAAGCAATTTTTTTTTTTCCTTTTTTTTCTTCCCCCTCTACCCAGGGCTTCGCTTTGTGTTTCTTTGTTTCGCCTCGATGCGTCGAGGCTTTGCATTAGAGAAAAAAAGAAAAAGATTTTTACACTTAAATAAATCACCTCGCTGGTCACCGACTTTAGAAAATGCCGACGACATGAAATGACACATCAACAATAATCGACAAAAAAAAAAAAAGCCATAGCTACTACAACAATATGCATTCCTCACGGTCTAGATTGCCCATGGCGTCGTACCGTGCAATAGACCCAGATCGAGCATTGGGCAGGATATGCTCATGGTTGCAGCGACCGCTTGCAGGGATGATAATACAAAGAGACCGACAAGCCGTGCAGATGCTTGCCCGGATGCCCATATGCCAGAAAAACACCACCATTCTTATGCTAGCCACATGCATAACGCAGTCAGTCATACCACCCTCCCCGGCCCGCCCGCGTCCCCCTTCACCAGCCCATCCAGGTCGGCCTGCACCCTCATCCCCTTGGATGCCATCAGACCATGCACCGACCGCAGCTCGTCCGTCGCCAATGACCCCGCCAGTGTCGCGAAGCCCTCCAGCAGCACCGTCTTGGCCCACGGGCAGTGCCGCAGCGCCCGCCAGAACACCTCCGTCGCCGCCCTGCCCCGGAGCTGCCTCCTGTGCGCCTGCGCGAACCGCACGTACCACACCCACAGCGCCGCGCTCGACCTGCCCGCGTCGCTGCGCACCGCCTGCTCCAATGCCGTCCGCGCCGTGTGCGCGTTGCCCCGGCGCAGCTCGTGCTGCACGGCGAATATGCGGCCGCCTACCCAGTCGGCACCGGGGCGCAGCGTCTGGTCTCGGAGCAGCTGCCGCGTCTCGTCGACGATGCGGAGGCCCGTGTCGGACCACTCAAGTAGAGACAGTAGCACCGTGTTGGAGGGGAATGTCTTGAGGAAACCGTAGAGCTGCTCGCGGATGTAGGCCCTCCGATGCGGCCTACGGTGAAGAGTCAGCATCAGCAACGTCTTTTGGCCTCTTGCCTACTATCCCCGACTTACCCTTTGCTGGCGTGTGTATATAAAAGGTGTGCGGCGAACTGGACGAGTCGCTCGTGCGATGATGTTTTGCCGCTATTCTGTAGAGTCCAGTCTCTCCAAACGGACTTCGTCGTCTCCATCGCACTTGAAATGTTGCCCTGCGTGAGTGACATCGGTTCAGACGCTTCACCATCCGTCAGATAACTGAGCAGAATGAGGCATTCCGCCGCTGCTTCTGCCGCTTCGACGCCTTCTCCCCAAGACGATTGTCGTGATGTGCCATCTGAAAATGCCGATCTAGCTTTCAGTACCGCTGCAAAAGATAAGCCCTGTGAATCATCCTGCGAGTTCTCGTCACCGGCTGCGCATAGCGTCTGTTTCGAGCACTCGACGTCTCCGCGCTGCAACGCCATCCACGCTGCCGTACGGTATAGACGGAGGCGACTTCCTCGCTGCGCCAGCTGTTCCAATGTCAGTATATCTAGGGTGCGGAATCACAGTGGTGGCTGGATACTGACCAGTGGTGAAGACAATGCGGATTTAAGAACATTTGCAGCCACATCGTCGTTCCCTCTAGCATATTCCGCAAGGGCGTAGGCATTGTAGAGGGAAGCGTCTCCCGGCCTCTGCCTCAACAGCTTCTTGGCCGTCTTCTTGACCGAGGACGGATCCCGTGCAAACGATACAGCCAAGTAGTACTCCGACAACCTCTCGAGCCCGGCAACGCTAACAAGCTGGCTGAGCACCCTCTCGGTCCATGCTGCATCCGTCGCCAGCGTGTCATTCCGCAGCTGAGAACCGAGGTAGTCGAACCACTGCGTCCCGGGAAACAGCAGGGCGGGCGAAACGGCAAGCATGCTACAGAAGCGGTCAGAGAATGGAGGACGTCGGGCAATTGACCCGTCCCCATCCAAGTCTGGCTCCGCGCTGGCAGTCTCCGTACTCGGCACCGCACTCCCAGAAGGCATCAAGAATGGATCGGCGAATAAAGTCCGGGCCCATCCGCTCGCTGACGCCGGTGGTAGACCGCAGAATATCAGAAATGCATCCACCAGCGACGCGGCGATGCGCGGGACAACAATATCAGGTATGACGAATAGAAGCGGCTCAACATCTGCAAACGTCACGATGCGAAACGGGTCATCTTCCGTGCCCTCGTCCATAGTCCTGGCTGGCAGTCGCGAAGCACGGCCGCGTTCGATTTCTAGAAGAGCCCACGCGCGGTATGCATCCCGCGATCGCGCTGCCTCCATCGGCCCGGCCTGCAGAGGTTCCGGCGGTTCCCCTTGACCATCGTCGAGCACAAACTGCTTCCACCCAGCGGCGCACTCCTCACCGACACGCGGCACCTCACTCTCCCAAAACTCGCGAAAAGAGTCCGGCATTGATGCGCTTCGCACGTTCGTCTCTGGTCGGAAAAACGTCAGCTCGAGCATGGCTTGCCACGCCGCGACTGCGAGCTCCCTGAACCCGCCATCGTAGATGAGCCTCGTAGCTAGTAGTAGCACCTCGATGCCTTCGAGATACTGCCCCTCTGAATCCTGCTCTGTTGCTTCTGACAAAACGTAACGCATTCGACTGAGAAGCATCGCCTTGACGACGGTAAAATCAAATTCCGTGATGCTGGTTATCGCAAAGTCTAATCGCAATCGCCATAAGGCACGGCTGTTGGCTTCACGGCTATCCATCTCCGCCCACTTCTTTGCTGTGGTCTTGTTGCTCCAGATCTTGGCACCCTCGCGCATCAGTGGCACCAACACACGCTCTCTGTCTGCATCCGTCGAGTTCAGCAACGCCTTTTCGAGCATGGACACTTTGATCTCGCCGTAGCTATGCACCTCGGCGTCAGACGAAGTGCCTTCTACTGTGCTGGCCCGTAACAATTCGTCTTGATGGTGCACCAGCTCGAGCCAGGCATCTATATCTTTTGGGGTTTCCTTCACTCGCCGATTCAGCTGGATCGACTTCCATTCCAGTGGACTTTTCAATTCTGTAGTGTCCACCTCGCTTAGGCTTGCCGCATCTGAATCAGACTCACCGTCCTGAGCAACAGCTTTGGCTTTCCCATGAATAGATCGGTACGACGGCCCGTCGTCACCTGATGAATCACTCATGCGCCTCTTCTTCCTAGAGCTCTTCAGAGACAAGAATCCATCTTGCTCCTCATCAACAGCCGTTGTCGTCCTCTGGCGCAGAGCGACCGGATTTGAGTGCGCAGGCGGCCGCTTGGAACGCAGGCCGTCGCGGTCCTTGGAGCGAGGCATGCCTTGACCGGGCATGCGCAGGCCAAAGTGATCGTTGGGCCCTTCACGATATATGATCAGCCTTCCAGATGTTCCTAGAACCCTCCCATGGCCGTAGCGATGGTAGCTCGGCACATGAGAGCGGTCTAGTGTTCCATACCGTCGCAGGAGTGTATCGCCTCGTATGTCAATGGTGTATAGTGAGGATTCTGATGATCCCGGGTCGACATTGCCCTCCTTGTGCTTCCTTTCAGACCTTTGATCCCGCTCTCGCGACGCGGAGCGCTCTCTTCGTCTCTTTCGATCTTTACTGTCGCGACGGCGGCGCTCGTCTCTTTCGCTATGCCGAGATCGCTTTCTCCTATCCTCATACGAGCTTCGACCTCGTCTCTTATCCCGATCCCCCATATTATCTTCTGCTTTCACTCGCGTCTTCACGGGCCGGACAGAGCCAAGTTTGGCAGCTGTCGGCTTGTCGCCATCCCCGCTTGACATGACGTCGCGTTCAGAACTTCACGCGACAAGTGTATCTGTCCGCGGCGGCGTAGCATCAGCGCATGTCGTTACCACGCATCAGGTTATGAGCTCTAATCGTGTTACACCAGCGACTATGTTGTTTGCTGTCTTATACTAGATGGCGTGCTCTGCGCGTCACATTCACTTCTGGTTGACCTCTATGAGTTGCATCATCCTGGAAATGACGATTGAACGTACCTACAGGGCGATTGCTGACTAATCACACCGAGATGATACTTGACAGCCATTCTGCCGGCTTGGATTGGTTTCGAAGAAATTGACAAGGGAGTCCTAGTGTAGCTTGCATATGAACAAAAGCGTATTCAGAGGCATTATATGACTGCTGTTTTCCGTTCCACCGGCCCTTATTATACACTGCGCAGCTATAATATCGCAGGTTAGAAGGACTGCCCTCATGCCACTACATGGACTAACTACGAGCCGTTTATTGGAAATCAACGTTGTAAATAGCAAATGAGGGACAAGTCAAGATCAAATGTAGAGACTGAGGTATAGCTATACAGAATGCAATTTATAATTGAACAATTATCGTATACTCTGTGTCGCCGCCGCGAAGGTACTCACTCCATGCAAACAAACACCTGTGGAGCTCTCCCCTCCATATTGACCATCACTACCATTCATCTACACAGCATCGCGGGTCTCCTCCGCACACTCCTGGCCCTCGAATGGCTTTCCTGCCTGCGTGGCCAGTTCTCTGGCCCATAATCGCGCTCATCTTCACAATCATCGCCGCCAACACAATGGGTCTCTTCAGCAGCAACAAAATGCCGGTAGATGGCAAGGTCGGTCATCTCTCCCCTTAGCACTCCTATCCCCTAAACTGACATCTTATGTTCCAGACCGTCCTGATTACTGGTGGCTCGGAAGGCATGGGCCTCTCCGCCGCGACGCAGCTCTCCGCCAAGGGCGCCAACCTCATTCTCGTGTCTCGCAGCGTCGCCAAGCTCCAGGAAGCCATCAAGGCCGTCAAGGTGCCGCCCCTCCTCATCCCGGTCCAACTCAACACATGCTAAAGATATTTCCCTCATTCCACAGGCAGCCGCAAAGAACCCCACGACGCAGCGATTCCACTACATCTCCGCCGACGTCTCCGTCCCCTCCTACGCCGACGCCGTCATCGCCGAGGCCACCGCCTGGAACCACGACCGCTCCCCGGACATCGTCTGGTGCGTCGCCGGCGTCTCCATCCCCAAGCTCTTCGTCGACGCCGAGCCCGCCGAGCTGCGCCGCCACATGGACATCAACTACCACGGCACCGCCGACATGTCGCACGCCATCCTCCGCACCTGGCTCGCGCCGCCCGCCGACGCCGTCCGGCCGCCGCCCGCGACAACGCGACACCTCGTCATGACTTCCAGCGCCATCGCCCTGTACACCATCCCGGGCTACGCCGCGTACGCCCCGTCCAAGTGGGCGCTGCGCGGCCTCGCCGACACCCTCTCGCAGGAGGTCCTCATATACAGGCCTCGGGCTGACGTCCGCGTGCACATCGTCTTCCCGGGCACCATCCTCTCCCCTGGCTTTGCTGTCGAGGAGCGGAGCAAGCCTGCCGTCACCCGCGAGCTCGAGGCCGCCGACCCGAAGCAGACGCCGGATGAGGTCGCGCGCGAGGCTATCCGTGGGCTCGAGGCGGGCCGCTTCATGGTCACGGTCAACTGGCTCGGGCAGCTCATGCGCCTCGGCGTCGTCGGTGGCTCGTTCCGCAACAGCTGGCTACTAGACACGCTCGGCGCATGGCTCGTGCCCATAATATGGGTGTTTGTGCAGTACGATCAGCTCAGTACCGTGCGGAAGCACGGGCGCAAAATGCAAGAGGCTTTGAGCTCCTAAACTTACACATCTCTTTGCAAAGCGCTCCGTCGGCATCGCATATTCACGAGTCGGATGAGAAAAGACTAGAGCAGCCTGGCACAGGCCAATGTATCAACAGCATTACTTACACGTCATGAATCTTAATATACAACCTTTTGCTACGATTATCTCTAAATGACCTGCTTTTTTATACTCCGCTCCACTTGCCAAACTTGACATATCGCTTATACATTTCCCGCAAGATCGCTCTACCGCTGGCATCCATCGCATCGTTGAGAATCTTGCGGCCCTCTGGTGGCGTGATGCCAAACATCGAGTTCGCCGCCGGCTCTAGCGCCTCGCGCACCGCCCGCGGCACGTCCTCCGTGAGCTGCAGCCTAACGTACTGCATGAGCACCATGTACATGTGGCGGCCCGCGGAGCGCTTCGCCACATCCGTCGCCGAGTCGAGCGCCACGCTCTGGCGCTTCTGCTGGGCGCGCGACGCGACTGCGCCGGCGGTGGGCTCGCACACGAGCGTGATGAGGCGCGCGTACGCGTGCGCCCCGGCCTCCTGCGCTGCGGACCCGGCCTCGCTGGTGACGAGCCTGACGAGCAGCGCCTGCAGCGTGGCTAGCAGTAGGTGGTAGTGACCCTCGAGACGTAGCCTGTGCCGTCTGATGATAACGTCGGTGAGCCTGCACAGCCAGATATACGGCAGACGGGTCGTTATGCCGTCGGGAGAAGAGGAGAGGTCGCAGACGGTGCTTAGCGTGGCCTCGACGTTCCACTGGCTGACAGCCTGCGGCTTCTTGTCAAGCAGGGAGAGCAGCGTCCGGCATAGGACGACGTTGACCGGAGCAGGCACTTGTCCGAGCGCTGTAATGACCTCGCCGTATGCCGCTGCAAGATTGTAGCCATCTATAGCCGCAGATTGTTCTGGAAATGCGATGATTTGGCCAACGACTTCTTGTATCGCTCGCGCCTGGCCATCCGTATGACATCCATCCCGGAGCGCCTCGATCAGGTCACTCAGGTAGGTCAACTTGTCCTGTAGCGGCATTGACAGAATGATAGAAGTGACTAGATCACGAAGTAGAGGGGATCGCAGCTGACGCGGTAATGGTGAGAGCTCCTCAAACTGCTTGGGTGCCGGCCGCTGAAATGCCGTCGGAAGATGCTGCCGCAGTAGGATGTGGACTTTCCATGCTACGACATCGCCGTTCGTCATCTTAGCACTACAATCATCAACCAGCTTCTGTAGAGCAGTTGCCTCGCCCTGGTACGTGTTAGCAAGTGAGGCAGCCCTAGGCGCTGCGTCTGCCGCCGCCAAAATTCGAAGGTTATCGGTCGATGTCCCTTGCTCGATGGGCTGCCGTTCCCGAACCAGAGATTCTACAACGGTAATGATAATCTCAGCAAGCACAGCCGATGCGTCCCTAACGAGACCCTCCAGTTGCGAGCTACTATGCAACAGTGGTGATTGCGATGCCGCCCCAACCAAAGCCTTTAGTAGTGTAGTATGTAAACCAGAGAAGTGTCTATAGTTATCCTGTTTGGATTCAGCCAGGTATGCTGAGCACTCTGCAACATATTTCCGACTTCTCTCGTCTTCACGATCTGTGATTTGCCTGATCGTTGCCGACGCCATCTGCATGAAACGTTGAGCGATTTCAATAATATCTTCATTACTAGCAGATGTGTTTGTGATGCAGACGGAGACAGCCTCAGCTACCTGGGCCAGGGTGTCGAAGGTCATGTTATCATAGAATGTAGCCCTTGACATCATCTTGGCTGTTAGGCTCATGACCAATTTCCACGACCCCAATCGAGTCTTTTTCGGTGTTGAAATCATCTGCTGGCTGCAAAGATTGAGTATATTCATCACCTTTTCTCGCTGCCAGCGAGTGAAACTGTCAGAAGGTGTGCGGCTCAAAGTCTGAAGGATGAGAGTGGCATCTTCTCCGGGCCACGCTTTTTCGCTACCGGATCGCTCGAGCGCTTCCACAATCTGGTCAAAGAACGCACGCGAAAGCTGCAACTCGTTCAGATTCACATCATTGGCGAAGATGCCTTGCCATAAAGCTTCCCTTTCGTGTAGTGCCAAACTTTGTGCTTCAAATGCATTTTTCAAGGGCTCTGCAATGGCGCCATTGGATCTCAGAAACAACCGATTGAAACGACTACCCCCGGAGAGGAATACACTCAGGTAACAAGAAGCCGCCATATCGGCGCGAAAGTCGGACTCCGGTCCCACTAACTTTGATATCTCAATCTTCTGCAATGACGATTTTGATATTAGTTTCTTCGCAAGACGTGTGGCAAAGGCCTCAACCAGCTTGGCTGGTTTCTGAACAACTCCCTCCTTGGTCGCCAAGGCATCCCAAGCTCTATAACAGTATAGAAAGCACTCAAAAGTTTCCGCCGTCTCGAGTGTACCCTTCTTCAGCAGATGCTGGGCCTTTTCTTGTAGCTGCTCCCAGATGGCAGCCCTTTCGTCTAGCTTCACCCAGGTGATTATTCTGGAGCTAATCCTCCACTTGAGTGGGAGCCCAGTTGCGTCGACGCAAGCAGCCCAAATTATTTTAAAAAGCCGCATCCCTATGGCATCGATGTAACTTTCTTGCTTCAGCCCTTGGGAAATCGTATCGATCACAATGCAGACGGAGTTCGGACATAATTGTGCAGACTGTGATCCGAGCCAGTCCACAAACTCCGAAAGTTGTGATGGAATCAGTTCCAGCTCTATCAAGCCGTGTAGGCTTTCACCTTGGGATGACCTGAGTCCCTCGCCAAACCACGGTGACGAATCAATCCGCCCACCTTCCTCAGCCTTTTGAAGCTCTGCAAACCACAACCGTAGAAATGCTGTCAAATCGTGTCGAATAACGAAGCTTCGCCGGATGGCGCCCAGAACCTTTGCGACTGGCTCTTGAGATTGTGGCGCTGCTAACTCGGAGACCTTTTGACAAACGGAGACCAGAACATCGTTCCCGTCGCCTGCGCTTTGAAAAACAGCCGGATCGCACGTGACGATATCCCTCAAAAGTTCCCAGTCTGTCGGATCATCATTTAAAACATAGCTGCGAGCAATACGACGTAGGGTTTTTACATCAATGGGCGCTGACTTGTTGATCGCTTGGCGCAGAATTAGGTTTATGAGAACGTTTTGCTCCGGGTGGTTTCGTATTGACTTCTCGACACCTTCAAAGACATGCTCCATCCATTCGACGGTCTTCTTGCGCTGTTCACCCTCCATGGTCGTGACTGACGATTGAGCGGCGAGAAAATACAATGCAGGTGCAGATTGGTTGATTCTCGCCGAGGAAACATCCAGCGCGATGTCCATGGCGGAAAAGTCCTTTCGGTTGATGAAGCTCGTCCTGCAAGGAAGGATGAGGTTACGCTGAAGGAACGATTGCAGATCGACACTCCATCTATATCTCAGCGCTGCGGGGACATTACCCAGAGCTGCGCCCGTCAAGCCTTCTAGAATACTCAAAATAGACGCAGGAATGGTGAAGAGATGAGTTGATATTTCGGACATGTCGTCAGCCCCCTGCATATGCAAATCCCATAGTGAAGATGCGACCGTCACCCATTCATCGGCGCTTTCCAGGTCGTATGTTTCAGTACTGAGCACGTTTTGGCATGCGAAGAAGATCGGAGAGATGAGTACCGCCGCATCCATCGCTGACAAACAAAACAAAGACCTGATATGCTCGGCACCAATCTTGTCCCGAGGCGTCACAGCTTTTACGTCGTCCAATCTGGTCAGGAGCGACTTCAGCGTAGCTAACAGCACCTCTGATGTAGCAAGACACCCAGCAGGTCCTTTCGCCTCATCGCTCCCGAACTGTGCCTGCAGTGTCCGTTTGCGCTTCGTCGCGGTAGAAGCTGGAGTGTCGTTGTTGACGGTCGACACGTCCTTCAGAGTCCGCTGCAGCACAGCGATGAACTTTCTATCGGCCAGAGATTTCGCAAGCGAAAAGAGTGGTATGCGCGTGAAAACACAGTTGAGTATCCTCCAGCTCAGAGGGTAGCGGCGCATGGCCTCGGCGACGGCCCCGTTGCCATTCATCGTCTTGAGCAGCCATCTTAGGGTACTCTGTTCTGCCGCGTGGAATGATTCGTCCGAAGAAGCGACCAGCTTTGACCATAGCAGATCTAGATGCTTCCCATTCTGACCGGGACCGCTTTGGTCTATGCCTCGTACGAGTTTGATGAGATTAGCGTCGTCCTTTAAAACGGTCAGTCTCTTCTTTGCTGCATGAGCACTTGCCCACATTACCATGATTCATAAAGATTGCATAACAACATACAGCCCACATAAAGCTGCTATATCTCCATGAAACGCCAAGACTATGCCACAGAAAAGATCGAAACAGAAACGCCCGTGGTCGGTGTAATCGCTTTGAAAGCAGATAAATGCTGCTTCTGAAGGCCTACGCTGCCCCACATGCGAATTCGGGATGTCCCAAATTTTTTTGAATTCTGCCGGAACCGAGCTTCCCTAAATAGGCCGCGTCGCTGGTCTCACCGCTCTCGGGTGTAGACGCCCAGCCGGTAGCTTCCCATCATGCTTGACGTAAAGTCCCGTTCAACCGCAAAACAACTGCCCAGCTCCATCAGCGAGCTCCAATCACGGTCTACAAGTAGGTGACGCTCACCAGTATACGTTTTCAGAGGCTCGAGATTGCCCAGTGGTAACAGTTGCGCCGAAATTTAGACTATCTACACACAATGGCCGAGGAAGCAAAGCCCACGACGGCTCCGTCGAGCGCCATTTCGCGACCCGTGAGCGAGACGTTACTAAATGAAAAGGTTGGCGCATATCCACGAAGTTTTAGCACAGCAAAAGGAAGAGAGCACTGGACTGACATGAAGCTGTCCGGGTAGTGGGACCGCTGTCTGTCGAATTTGCTCGTCAAGTCTAGCATCGGCCTCGGGTTCGGTGTCGTCTTCTCTGTCATTCTTTTCCGCCGCAGAGCTTGGCCAGCTTTTATCGGTGCTGGTTTTGGTGCTGGGCGCGCGTACGAAGAGTGCAACTTTAACCTGAAGCAAGCAGCGCGCGACCTCAAGAAGAGCTCATAGACGCTGCGTACGATAAAGGCTTACATACAAAAGAACATCAGGGCATGTTAAAAAAGGATCGAGGGGCAGGAGGGGTGTGGATAAGGGAAATAAGTGACGGCAAAAAGACATTTACCGTCAACGTACACAACTTGACAAACTTGGTCACAATCAATTTTGGGCGACTCTCAATTCGGTAGTGCTTTCTAATGTACAACAAGACTTTCGAATCTAAGCGGCTCTCCCCAGATGCCTCTGGCTGCCGCACATGTAGTGGCTATAGACGGTCCTCCTTTTCAATATTTGCATTCCTATGTACACTGGCGTATAATCATTTCAGGGCAATTTCCTCGTCATTGTTCATCATTCATCATGGCTTTCCCGGAGGCCACGGCATCACTCTTCTGTTTGTCGATCCTTTTTGGGTGCTGAGGCGTTGTGGTGTCAGAGTTCCTTGTAGGTGAGACCAGTTCAAAGCGTCGTTGTTCTGGCTGGTTGCTCGTATTCAAGTTGCGACTCCCTGATGTTGTATCAATCGAGGTAGACGCCATTACACGGCGTCTCAAGGCATCAAGCTCTCTTCTCGCGCTATCCGCGAGCAACGTGCTGCGATGGCGGACGGTGTCAATTAGGTTGCCGCTGCCAACATCACCGTCGGCCGGCTTCTGCGGCGAGCTGTCCGCGGGCTCGGCCGGGATGGGCTTCTTCTATGAGGCCTCCCACTTTGCATCGCCCAGAAAGGCGTGTCTTTCTTCCTTGGACTCATGCTGGCGCTCATAGGGCTGCGGTCGAAGTGCGAGGTTGATGAAGACGAATAGGCCAAGCAGCGAGACGAGGACCAAGACGCCAACGGCGAGTATCATAATCTCTAACCTGCTCTGCTCCAAGGACCGATTAATTGTCGTCATAATTATTATTATTGTTTGACACCAAGTCAAATTAGAAAAAAAAAGAGAGAAGGATTATTGATGAAACCACAACGATCAAATGTCAGGGTCTTTCGGATTCTTCTGTGCGGCGACAGGAGGTGGACTGGCCCCCCCTGTCACTTGGAAGGCGGTATCAGTGTCTTGAGAGTAGTCGGTGAAGAAGTCTGTGGCTGGAAGCTATGGATGCCTGTATAGCACTACTGGAACTGGAAGCGATTTGTAGAAGCAATTCGATTCTAGGTGTGGTTTTGTCAAGCTTCATCTTTGCGAACCTGTCTAGCATTCGCAATCAGTCCTGGGTCTCATGTGCACCATAGTAGGCAAGAAGCTCGGATCACTCCAGGACGGCAAGAGCGGGCGCAAGTGTTTTGCTTGCACATGCAGCATACCTACCACATGATTGCAGATTACATATTATTCCCCCCCTCCCCCTCCTCATCTACAATCGGACGCACGCCGAGACAAAAAGGTAGCTTTGTTGGGCAGCAGTGCGTGAGGCTACCGAGACGGCAAAGTCGATAAATGCAAGCTGCAGGAAAATGGGCCGATTTGGTAGACTGGGCACAAAACAAACGGCCCAAGCTCAGCCCCTCTCCCCCGTCTAAGAAGTTCGCATGCGATGAAATACACCCAGATAATGCACTGAGTACTCTTGGCAAGGAAAGCAGTCTAACAAAGCCAGCAAGCACGATTATGTCTGGCTTGTACCGTAATCTGGTAATTATAGACGAAGCAATCACGATTCTTGTCGTACCATCGACAGGTACGTACGGATGCAATGTTGGACCCCCCATCCCCAGTTTACGAAGAGACAATACAGTTTGAAACCTCGTCGGAAAAAAAATGGGTTAGAGAAGACAGCCCGTTCTTCTGGCACGCAAATATGACCGGCAGCAAGTTGGCGAAGTCGCCATCGGTTGATTAATCGTGCGTATAAAAAGTGTATAGAAGAAGGGGAAAAAAGAAAGAAGAGATTGGCTGGGAAGAGGCTTGCCGTATAAAGAAATCGATTGAGTGGCTGGTGCGCCGCCCGGCCCGGCACGCCACATGCGAAATGGGCCTAATCACGTGAAGGGAAAAGAAATGATCCACGCCACTTTATTTGCAAACTTCTCGCGACTTTCCTTCTTCTCCTCTCCCTATCTTTGCGATATGCACACTATCAAACAGCAGAGTCTCGCACGGCAATGCTTGAAATCATCTTGGGCCAGTGCCAAATACATCCTCAATCAAGCATGTGCTTCTCTATCACTACAGACTGACTCACTCAAATGCAAACGGGACGCGACGCTCTCGCAGTCTTGCAGTCCCGCGCAGTCTTGCGTCATGAGCAAAACTCGGTAAGAATGTAAACTCCGTGACTGGCCGCCGAACAACATGACATGCATCGTGTCTCGTTATACTTGATATTATGAACCCACAAAATGCCTACACCTCGCGCTTCCAATGCGCAAGCGTGTCAACTTACATTTTATTCGTTCGAATGTGGGAGAACAACCCTTCTGGTCTAGACAACCAGTCCGCTCCACCCTGTCGCCATAGAGAGAAGTGCTTCTCTTGAGTGTGGCATCAGGACTAAAATCGGACAGACATTTTTTCTTCGTGGGCGAGCGCCATGGCGAGTTGAACGAATCAGTCGTGCGATCCAGTCGGGGCATTCTATTGCCGCAGTCTAGTTTCATTCATGCCTTTCCCTGGAAGGCACGCCCGAAGTGGTCAATTAGCACGGTCTGCCGCGTTATACTCCTAGCTAGAATAACTTGCTTATTGAGGGAAAAGAAATTCATTTTGCTTAATTGCTATTCCAAAATAATATCCAAAAAGCGCGTCCTAAATATCTTTCCATCCCATCCCTCTTCAAAAACGAGGAGTGGAAAACCAGTCTGAGCTATAGCTGTTTTTGACTTCTTTCCTTCTGGATCACTCACGTCTTTGCTGTCATCATGGCTGCGATAAGCTTCTGGTCGTGACATGAAAACGCTCACAGGTCGCACAAAACGCATCGGTTCGGAAATGGCATTTAAATCACAACTCATGAATAAAAAAGAAAACACATCTTTCGGTGTATCATGTTATCCGCGAGCACAGTCAAGCAACTACAGTAGCTTGCGTGCCCCGTCGCACCTTCACTTCGTACTTCTTATCCAACAATGATCCTATCAAGTCCACCGGGTACCCTGGTTGATCCAGCTGCTGCGGTGACTACGGCTTGGGCAGTTTGAGGCACAGCGTTCTCTGTGCGTCCGCTATCCATTGCCAGCGCTGTCGTAATAAACGTATGTAGTATGCGTGCAAGCCGCATAAAGTAGGGAGAAAACGTGGGGGGAGCCGGGCCGCGAGGGGTAGTATATACTCAACGGAGTGCTACCGCTCCATGGCCGCTACCCTCTGATACCGAGCATCTAGGATCGAAACCGAGAAGCAGTGCGGTCGTGAATCTGCTTCTCGGTCGAAATGTAAAGACGATCAAGGTAATCCATGGCCGAGGCATCTCGAAGTATCTTGGCAACTTGTATACCAGCAGAGATTAGCTGCAGTATGTTGCGATCGTCCTTGAGTGGTCGGCTCTGGTGCTTTGACGCATGTCTCATCTCCAGCGAATTCTCTAGAATGGTAACAAACTGTTTGATCTGACCGTTGTAGAGCACTCGAGCCGGAATGCGGCGTTTGGTGGCGAGCCTTTTGAGCAGATAGACCCATTCGGTCCATTCGCGGTCCTGAGGCCGCTCTACCGGTCGCATGTTCTGCGACAGTGGAATGGGGAACTGATACTTGGCTACGAAGTCGTATGCACACTGGGACAGCCGATCGTTGACCTGCCCGAGCACCATGTCTTGCTCCTGCACATGCAGGTTCGTCGGAAGATGAGGAAGCTCGCGCTCTTGCATGGCAATGACTTCTGGGGGTGGACGCTGAAGAAATTGATGAGGACCGTCAAACTCGTCACGATTAGACGGTCGTCTCTGTGGTCTTGTCCTAGAGTTTGCCGTCGCATTCGCGCTCGCGTGCACATGCACGCTGGACTTTGCCCGCCGCCCAGTGTAGGCAGAGTCGGCTCCATTTTCCAGAGAGTACTCGGAGAGGTTGGGAGATGCCAAGATATCATCCACGGACTCCGTGGGCGAATTACGCTCTTGCACTTCCCATGACGCCTTTGAACTCTGGTAAGACCCGTACGCAGGCAATTGGCCGCTATTGAGGCCGCTATGCTGTTGTTGCTGCTGCTGTTGCTGCTGCTGCTGCTGCTGTTGCGGCGCCGGCACCGGCGGCATAAATTTAGAGAGGCCGATTGATGGCGTCTCTGTGCGGGGAGAATATGTGCTGCCACCAAACATGTTGACACTTGAAATAACAAACGGTAAAGTGTTACCATGGCGTTGCGTGCGTGCATGCTTGCATGCCTGACGACGAAGAGGGAAAAGAGATAATCTCACCTTGATGGAGAGTACATGTCATCGTGAGGCCAGTCGTGAGGGCTCGATACAGGCATATGACTTGCAGGGCCACATGTGTCAGTCAAAAACAGTACTTGGCAGAAGCAGTCTTGGATGGTGACTAAGTAACGAGGCATGCATACCTCCTCCGTCTTGAGTTCCATGGCCCAGACCCCTCAGGTCCGGCTCCGGGTCCAGGATAAATCACGGAAGGACGAGCCATTTGTCCGTGATCCATCCCGCAGAGCCTTCTGCGTGAAGCTCTTGGCTCACCGAAGTAAGGCAGAGAAGAGGCGACAAGACAGTGGAAAGAGAGACCAAGAGAGAAAAAAAGACAACGCAGGCTAACGCTGGAGCAGTGTAGAGAAAGAGGGGTGGTTGCGACAACTCAGTCCCGAGTCCAGGACAGTAAGCAGAGAGACAGACAGACGGGCCAGTAGATTAGTTGTACAGGAAACAGCAGGTAGATTCAAAAGGGATGTCCATCCAGAGAAGCTTGAAAGATGATGCCAGCGCTGTTGGTAGAAGAAAAAATACTGCGGAGAGCGGCTGCCGTGTCGGGCATCGACCACAAACAAGAGTAGGATGAGGGCAGAGTTTTCTTTGATGTGAATGTTTGGCCAAGCTGAAACATCAAGGACGAAACAGCACTTGTTTGCGCTGTGTGGGCAACTTCTCTGCCAGACAGTGCACAGAACAGAAACTAGGTATATCCGATAAGGTACTCTGTTGACTGCAGACAGGAAGTCGCGATTTTCAAGGTGTCGGATGGCGGTGTGTGGTGGATGTGGCAGTGATGGTAGTTGCTGGTGGTGACTTGGTGACCGCCAACAACCAGCTTTTTATTATTATTATTATTGTTAGGCCGACAACTTGGCAATGGCGGTAGCTGACCTCTGACCTACCGTGCTGCTTGTCTGTTGTACCCAATAACCTAACCTCCCATCTCCAAATCAACAAATTGAATAAGGAAAAGGAGCTGGGGAGCGCAAGAGGCGGTAACGCGCGCACTATCTTTTTTAGTGCTTCACCAACTTGGTAGTTAGTGGCCCAATGCGCCAGTAAAGAAACTCGAGACGCTGCGGCGGCCAAGCACAATCATCACTCTCTCATGGCGTCATGCTGTGAAATGAACAAGTGAATTATAGAATCATAGGTCCAATGAGAGGAGGTGTCGTTGCGTCCAGGAGTCAGTGTACGACGCGCGCAGAATGCGCAATGACGATATCCTTTACTGACTTGCCACCCATCCATCCCTCGCCAAGTTAGTTCTGATTACTGGCAAAGACCCCAGAAAATGACCTCAAATGCTCCGTACCTGCGACCCGTCAAAGCAACAGGGGAACGAGTGGATCAGTGAGGATCGCGTCGAATGTGCAACAGTACTGTGTGTTGACTCCTTCAAACTACGGAGATATACCGCAGAGGTATTCTCGAGCCGACAGTGGTGCTAAGCCACGTACAGAACAACTCGCAATGCCAGCACTTTTGACCAAGAAGGTAGAAAATAGGCTGTGCCATGTCAGGCAAGTCCACACTCCTCTTCTCAGTGCGCTTAGCTCCTGTCATTGCTGCGTTGTCGTGTCGGATTCCCGCCCTTGTTTCTGCTTTGAAGCCTAACATGTTTGTCAATCATGCGTTGGTGCCCTTTTTGTCATGCACAACGTGGCCCCTACCGACCCTGCCAACCCTCAAGGCTTGGACAACACAGTTTGGTCGAGGCGATTTCGAGCGCTGTAACATCTCAAATAGGCTGAGCATTGAAAAGGGCCGTTCGCTTGTACCAAAACAAAAAAAAAAAGTCGCAGTGATCCACCGGCCGGCGGGGGTTATCTCTCGGGACTTGCTCACACCTTTCGTACCTCGGAGTCGTGCTTCGTTAGCAACATAGGCCTGATGCTAAGTCACAGGTCATTCGACTGCGGCGACCGATGACAGCTGCCTTGGTTCATAATAATCATGCTCATAAACGCAAATTTTCCTGGTCTTGGCCGCGCTATTGTCCCTTCTTCATCCTGATCCCTTCTTTGCACATCATGTCGAGTCTCTTGCTCGCTTGCCGGCTGTAATGCTGGTTGAGGCTCATTGGCAAGGAGGGGTGCCGAGGAGGGGTGGGCAAGGAGGGGCGGATGACGAGAGGCGTGCTTGAAGAGCGGTGAGTGAAGAAGACGTGCCGAGAGGGAGGGACAGCGCAATTGTTTTAGTTGCCGCCACAGGACCAATTGAAGCTCTTGGCTGGTAACATGGGTGGACCAGCCATGCTGACTGACGGTCTGATCCATCGAGGGAACTCACGAGTCGCAGGGACAGGCGATGCTGTCATCGTCCAGATATGGCTGATCTGCTAACTGGCATCTCCTGGCTTGATGCATGATCTGGCAGCATCTGATCCCAACTACCACGGCATGTGGCTCCGACAGTTGGCCCGCCGTCGGCTGTCACTTGTGATACATACAGTGTTGCCGGTTGTCGGTATTTCGACCTCATTCGTGCATCTTGTTTGGGTATGAATCACGGCTGGAGTAATCTCGGAGAGGCAAGCCAGTCGAAGCAACGTGACGTTTCGCGGTAACTGCAGGACACCAGAGCGGTCGGTTGTGGTACGAAGCGGCAGACGAAACGTAGAGAAGACGTCTCACACGATGCAATGGCCGTGAAACGGGAGAAAGAGTCGAAGAAGGTGACAGCACACCTTCGAAGGTTGCGTAGTTTGGACCAGAGCATTGTTTGTTCAGTATTATCGTCTAGGGTAGTAGTACAAGCGACAAGTGTTGGGTGGTTAGTATCGGCTCGATACTCAGCTATGCAATAAATCCATCCGGAAAGACGACATAGCTGCATGTGGATTTGAGATGCCGTCATGCTCGGGTTATACTGACCTGCCATGCTATGAAACTGCATTACCTTCGTCTTGAAGAGAGGCGAAGTCTAGCTGTGTACGGCTTCACCACCATTTAACCTAGACGTGTGTGTCCCTTGAATTCAGCTGGCATCCAAGCAGGACAGTGCCTATCAGGGTAGGTAATGATGGGATGGAAACGCCAGTATTGTCGATGAGCAATGCGAGCTGAACATGGCCGCGAGTGTCACGTTGTCTACACATAGCTGTGCAAACGAAGAAATGGGCCATAGATGGCAGCAAATTTTTCTCAGCCCGCACACCACCCAGAATCGATCGAAATCGCTAACAAGATGTTGGAACAGTCACATATGAGCAGCGTAAAACACTTCTGCTTTATCTAGTCCTCTGTCTGCCTCGTTCCGAGGCACTGTTTCATCTGAATAGCAAGGTTCATGATTCCTGGATACAATCGTTATGTGACGACCGCCATCTCAGCCCGAGACATAGGGAAACATGCATATTGACCAAATTTTTAGAGAACGCCGCTCGACACGACAGTATATCCCCAGAATGAGGCACTAGAAAGATGTGCTAAATCAAAGCTCCGATTCAGCTCCGAGGTTATTGCAATTACAAACTCAGTCCAGACATGTCGAAAGCGATGTGGAAGTGAAACGTGCTGGCGGCCTCTACGCCCACACATACCGCAGATGCATGTGCGTGTGTGCGCGCCTTGCGCCCACATGTTGTCGCGGAAGAAAAAAGCCAGAAAAGAAAAGGGGAAAAAAAAGAAAAGAACCCCCCCCCCCCCCGCCAGAGGAAATCAAAACAAAGGCAAAGGAAAAGGACATCTCCCAAGCCTTCGTCCTGAAAGTGAGACTCCACACGGCGGTGTCACTCATATCGGTGCCCATCGCCCAGGGTCAGCGCCGAGATTGCGGTGACGCCGAGTTGCACCCACGCGCACCTGTCGACAAGACTGGCAAATAAAATCGCAATGAGATATCACCGATCGCGATGCTTAGACTCATTATTATTGCGGCACACATAGTTGGGTTGCTCTTCTCTCCCCGGAATAGCTTCGACTGAGAATATGATTGGTGCAACAAAGCGCTGGCTAAGCAGCAACTAGAGGGCGGCCCGCAGTCGACGGCCGCGGGCGCTCCCGCAAAGTTGCAGACGGACAACGCAGCAAATGCCACGCAACACATAACACGGCGACATCGCACAATATGAGCGGCCGCGGCCTATTGAGCCTTGGCATCATGAGCGCTGTGTGGTTGGAGCGAGGAGGACGAGACCGGGCCTCTCGCATCCTCCCCCACCGCCTTGGTGTGGCCGTGTGGCTACATGGCGTCCTGCAGTGATGAGTTGTCCTGCATCAAAATCACTGGTCTGGTCATGTCGTCACAGTCTTTGACCACTCTCAGCCAGTAGTTTGCCCGCTCCTGCTGTCTGCTGCCGTTTACAAGCTCCACCAGTATGAGCCATGATACCCTGCTGCATCTGAAATCCCTGTCCTCTACGCCGTCGACAGCCTATCAGCCTGCATGAGGCGGGCACTAAACCCTCATGCAACCCCTGCCTGCGTCGGATCCTGGCTCCTTCAGCGCACACTTTGTTGGCAGAAGCACAAATGTGACTCGTACCAAGTTGAAAAGCCTTGCGTGTAGTGATAAGACCTGGGCTCTTCGGAATGGATTAAAAACGCGCATGCCCCCGTCAACCCGCTGCCCAACTTCTGATTTCCTTTTCTTCCCCTCCAGAGTCTGTGCCCAACGAAAGCCTTCTGCCCGACCAGCCGTTTTTACTTGTCCTTTTCAAGCACAGCCATATATTCTCTGTCTACTTCTACCTCGCTTCACTCCTTCTTTCTACTGCCGAGCACCATCTACATCAGCCTCTTGCTTGTACTTGCAGATTAAACAAAGAGATACCCAACCGTACATCACGAGTCAGGATCCACAATCACCTGTGGAAGCTCGTGTGGACGCTCTTGTATCCCGCTGCCTTGGATATCATGACCGTTGCTCTCATGTCGCGCTTGGCAACCATGCCCCGTTACAATATCAAATCTGAGCTCGATGAGCCTCAGTCGCTTGTCAGGTAGTGTTTTCTCTTCTAAATTCTCCGGGACTCGAATTCTATTTCAGTTTCTGCTTTGCTCTGCGTGTCTATTCTGCGTTGCTTTATTCACACATGTGTATCATTTTGTACACACGTGGCCGTTTCTGCACAATGGACAATCTTTCTGGATATTCCGTCATCTCTACAATGGACCCCTCCTTCTGGACAAACTGGACCCCTCTCATGTCTTCGGACAATCACTTGTCATTGTGCGGATCAGGACTTGTCCGAGCCGGACAAGTGATCCAAGCGTTGGCATTTGATCAGAATTATCTTTTTTTTTTTTCACACTGGCACATGCCAGCGGTAAGTGACCTTCAATCGAAGAGTATATACATTTATTTCGTGTATATATGCATGCATATCCTGCACTCACACTCAGGCACCAATCCTTCGTCTATGGCCCCTAACGATTATTGAATGAGAACTCGAACCTGTGGAAGAGCGTCTAATTTTTTCTGGGCGCTGCTGGACAATCCCTCTTTGATTTGGCCCCACACCAGGACTTACCATCGTCTTTGCTTCACCAGTCTTAAATGCTTCTTGCTATACCAGAATCTGTGTACTGCGTCATCAGATGGCCGCAGATATACTGTGACTGCTGTAGCGAGGATCTTATGGACAGGCTGCCCGGATACGTCTGTATTGCTGTATCAGTGCTGCCGAATGGTAAGCCAGTACGATTGAAGGCCCTCAACTCTGCTAAGGAGCCCTCGTCAACATGCTAGTGGACCGTCTTGCTCAACGACTTTCATCATACCCTTGCGGCGTAATATCGGAGTCCAAGTACAACAACAAGTGTCAACCCGGAGAAATGATGCCTTTGCTCGATAATCGTCTTGAGATCTTGTAGCGTCAAATATCTGGTTACATAAAATCGGATCTAAGTTGTGTCAGCGGCCTATCAACTTCTACCTAGGCTTGAACTCGCGCGCGTTCATCACGAGGACAATGAATGCGACAAGGCATACGAATATCGCTACCATCCCGGAGAACCCTGGCCGTCATGTTTCTTCCCCAAAACACGCTTCCTGCTTTCTTGTCTTGCTCTTTGAAGCGCCTTTCCTCCCACTTTTTTGCTTTTCTTTTCTTCTTTTTTTTTGCTCGTCTTGTGTGGTTTCTGCTCCTTTATCCTGCTCCGTAGAGCCTCATCACAATTCCGCCAGGTCTGTATAACTACTCAAGGCTCCTCAAACGTAGATCGAGACTGACCAGTAATCTAGAATCAAAGTTGATGCGGCCTGATCATTTATCTTGTTCGTTTCGTTCGGGTTCTCGATCTAGAGACTAACACAGCGCAGCGAGTACAGTTTCCCCATCACCACCACCTCGAGTCCAGTCTTTGCCTTCTCCCAGTGCGAAAACCCCTCAGACTTGCTCACCAACTCAGCTTGGTACCAGACAAGCGATGGACCACATTACATAACCGATGTCCAAAACCATGGATCTGGAATCACCGGAGAATTAGAACCTTGCGCCTTCAACTCGGGACAGACCACACCAAAAGGAAGCCGGATTTCTCACGCCCACCAGCCTGTTCAAACACCATGGCATGCTGCCAGGTCTCTTGATACAAGCTCTAAAGGTCAAGTAATGACTCGTTTGAGTTCAAATGCCTCGGATTGCTCCTCAGTCTCCAGCGGCCCCGTTCTCACGCAGGCCAACCCGACTATGAATAGCTCGCAAACATTTCAGGATGACACTGTACCTGTTTTCGGTGCCATGCCCAACATGAACTCGTGTCAGATGCCGGAGGTCGTAACATCACCACTTTGCTGGTCCGGATTTGGGCTTGAGATGGGGTTAAATGGGGATTATACCCATGTTGTCGACGACGCAAACTCGATGAATGTAGTGGCCCCTTCTCAGGTTAGCTTGGGCTTGGGTGGCATGCCGGTAGCCTCTCCTCCAAGTCCTTGGGATGTTTCTAGCTCCATCTCACGCACATCGTCACCGAATACCCTCGACGACTCATGGCGAGCCGCGGCCGCCATGGAGAACTCGCCGTTGACCTTTATGGGTGAAGCTACGAGGTGAGTAGCAGACCCCACCCTTCTCGATTGCCCGGAGACTCATTCTCACACGCTCGACAGTAGCCCTGAAAGTAAACCGCTTCACTTTGTGTCCGGCATGCGAGAGCAACACGATACGATGATGCCACTTCGTGGCGACATGAGCATTGTTGGTGGCTATAAACAGCGCAGCAGTGTTGAGTCGGATTCCCCGCGCGAAGACGCGCGCTACAAAAACGTCAACCGTGGACCGGACGGCCTTTTCCACTGTCCCTGGGAAGGCAAGCCGGGCTGCAATCACAAGCCCGAGAAGCTCAAGTGCAATTACGAGTAAGCTTTTCAGTACCATCCATTGTTTGTGGCGAAACTGACCTTCTGCCCCTCTCTTTCAAGCAAATACGTCGACTCTCATCTAAAGCCATACAAGTGTAAAGTGGCCAGCTGCGAAGACGCACGTTTCTCTTCTACTGCATGCCGCCTGCGTCACGAACGAGAGGCTCATGGGCTGCACGGGCACGGAAACAAACCCTTTCTCTGCGCTTATCCCGGATGCGAGCGAGCACAAGATGGTAACGGCTTTCCAAGGCAGTGGAATCTTCGGGATCACATGAAGCGGGTGCACAACGACTTGGGTGATGCCACTTCCGTGTCACTACCGGGACCAGCTCCGGTGGCAGAACCTGTGAAGGGTCGCAAGCGTAAGCCCGAGACACAGGAGCCAATCATGAGTGAGCGTAAAGCGCCCACCAAACCAAGTCAGCTCGCGAATGCTCGCAAATCATCCACAAAGCCGCTTCTCGACGAGTGGCGAGAGCACCACCGCGCTCTTCAGGGTATCCTTCATGGTATGGTTAGTCCCGGAGACTACAAGAACATTGACCAGCTCAGGGAGATGCAGAGCCGTTCTTCTGAGATGGTCAGGATCACGACACAGCTTGTGTCTGCCCCCCTCAGGTCATCGCGAGAAACTGCGCCGAAGAAGATGTACTCTTCTGGTGGGTGAACGAGGCAGGCCGGGGCCACCAATTTCTGGAACGGCCCCTCTTCTTTACGACTTAACCGCCGCTTCGCTCAGGAAATCTGGACGGAGAACCTAAGAAATGCCGGGCCGAGGCGAAGACTGGACTGAGGTGCAGTTTCTACAGCAGGCCAACGAATGGCCTGCTTTGCTTGGATAATGATGCAACAGATGCGGGAGAACCGACTCAGACATGTGCGCGCATGAATGCTCGCTTTGGGAGGAATTCGAGGTCTCTTTATGTGCACGATGTGCTGAAAACGCCCATTGACTTGGTGGCGGCTTCCGAGGTTGGAAGCAGTGATGCTGGCGGCTTCGCAGGCTGCACTTTTTGTAGCCTGCGATGTGGATGGGTAGCCAAGATGGATTTGCGTAGAGACGTGTTCGCCTTTGCGAAGTTTTTTGTTCTTGCTTTGATTAATATTTTGTGCGATGCGATAATAGCCTCTAGGTTGTCATGATGTACGTTTCTCTATCTGACCGATGTAACTGATCCTGTTTGTTAGACCGTTGCGCAGTAATTTCATCGGAAAAGTATTCTAAAGCTGTGGAAGTCTGCTTTTGTGACATGATCTGATAAGAATAACCACTATCGAGAAGTCGTATATAGTGTTGGAAATGTAGGGGTGTAGAGGAGTATGTATGTAGTACGTAGTATGTCTAAAGCTTTTACCCGTGTGTGGCTGGATGTAGTGGGCGCTCGTGATAGATGGACACAGTGCATACATATATGACCCCATACTGTATACATAGGCTGCAGTTCGGTCGCCGCTATTGCGCCGCATGTTCGATAAGCATGCACGGTGTCAAAATATACAGCCGTCTAGCCCGCTAGTAGTGACTGCCCGTGTACCCCTCCAAACTCGACGCCGCGCGCGACATTTTGTTGCCCCTCCCCGCCCAATCGACATGCAGTCTTGACCACCGCTCAGTTCTCATCTCTGTCACTCCATCATCCAATTCTGCAGCTCTACATCTTATACAGCTTCGAGCCACACGGACATTTCAAAATACATTTTTCAAGACAAATCTCGACGATGGCGCGCAAATTCTTTGTCGGCGGCAACTTCAAGATGTAAGGAGCCTTGTCATGGGGGGGGGGGGGGGGGGGGT
>JAFEME010000448.1:0-24962 GCA_018831755.1 Niveomyces coronatus
GGCCGGGAATTGGGCCTATTTAGCCCTGATGAAAGGAAGGGTTCATAATATTGATAATTGCAATGCTCAAAACGCTTTTTCAAATGTCCCAGTCCCTCTATGCAATGTATCTCCTCGTCGTTTATGATGTTCGTTACGACTCGCCCCCCCCCCCTCCCTTTCCAATGAAAACTCTCTCTCCCTCTGTGTGTGTGTCTCTTTCTCTCTCTCTCTCTCTCTCCCAAAGAAAAGAAAAAAAACTTGATCCCACTCAATCGGGCGGCGCGGCAGCTCTGGCCAGCAAGTTCCTCGTCACCCCGACGCAGTGTATCCTCGGCCCCCTCATCCCGTCCTCCTCGACGCCCCCCCTCCCCTGCTCGACCCACGTCCTCATGTGCGCGCAAACCTCCCTGCTCGACGTCAGCGTCACCACGCCCTCGCGCCACCCGTACATGTACGTGCTCATCTTGGAGCTCTTCAGCCTGCCCCGCCGCGCGACCTCCAGCGCCACCCGCGGCAGCCGGCCCTGCTCCACGTGCCGCCTCACCGAGTCCTCGTCCGCGTCGTCGTCGTCGTCGTCCCCGTTGCCCGCCGCGGGTACCACCTCGACGGGGAACTGCACGTCCGCGGGCACGCCGCCCCGCTCGCACAGCGCGTCGAAGCGCCCCCGCAGGGCCTGCGCGTCCTCCGCCTCCTCCTCCGGCGGCGGCACGAGCAGCCGGCCACGGGCCCGCTCCGATGGCGTGCCCACCGTGGCGAGCATGCCGTGCAGGTGCGCGGCGCATCCGCGCGTGCACACCAGGCGGCGGCCGCGCAGCAGGCGCCACAGCAGGGGCGCCATGATGCCCGGCGACGTGTGGGAGATACTGCTGCTGCTGCTGCTGTTGCTCGCGGCGGCGGCGGCGTCAGCATCGTTCTCAGCCTCGATCTGCGCGCGCGTCGTGCGCGGGTGCCACGGTTGCGGCGTCAGGCGCAGGTGCGTTAGGTCCGAGATGAGGTCCACCAGGACCGTGTGCTCGAGGTTCAGCGTCGGCGTGAGGTGCCGCAGCGCCGACGTGTCCTCGCCGTCGCCGCCGCCGCCGCCACCTGCGAGCCTCCGCAACGCCTCCGGTGACATGCTCCCCTGGCCGCCCAGCGCGCCCGCGTCCTCCACGACGAGCTCCACGCCCGGGTCGATCCGCGGGAGCTGCGCCAGCAGCAGGTCAATGTCCGGGTGATGCTCGCCGCGCACCAGGTTCGGCAGCACGAGACGCACGCGCGGGATGGCGTACTGGTGCCGGTTCGCCCGCGCCGCGGCCACCACGCGCCGCACCTGCCGCGCAAACGGCGCATCCTCCCATTCGCCCGCGTCGACCGCCTCTCCGGCGGCGGCGGCATCGTGCTCGCCCCACGCCCACCCGGCATCGGTCATCTGTCGCGCGAGCCGGTCGGCCGTGACCCAGCGGACGTCGAGCCAGGTGGCGCCGCCGTCCACCACGGCCGCGACGTCCACGCGGGCCTGCTCCCTGGCGATGCGCCGCAGCTCCTGCTTGCTCTTCCCGCGGTCGCGGGCCCCGCACGGCCGAGACACGGCGGCGCCGGCGGTGGCGGTGGTGCTGGTGCAGGTAGCGAGCGGGGGTGCGTGGAACGTTCGGCTGACGGCGACGAGGTCGGCGCAGCGCCGCAGCAGGCGCCAGCGGACGGCGGCGTGGTGCGCCCCCGTGACGCTGGGCTCCAGGCGCCGCCATAGCAGGTCGGGCGGCGGCGGCGGCGGCGGCGCTGGCGGGCTGAGCTGCTGCTCGATGGTGGCCACGTCGCGCCGCAGATCGCGCAGGAAGGGCACCAGGCCGGTGGCGGGCAGGGACTTGGCGGCGGCGGGGCCGGCGGCGAGGAGCTCGCCGATGAGGGCCTCGAGCTCGGGGATGCAGGCCCGGGCGGCGGCGAGGCGCACGTCGGCGAGTGCGAGGAGCTCCCGGCGCCGGGTCTCGATTAGACCGCTGCCGGTCTCGTCGCAGTCCATCAGTTCTGCGAGGGGCAGTGAGAGCCGGGCGGTGGGTTGAGTGCTGTCGCTGCCACTGTGGAGGGGACTGAGGCAGCAGCAGTTGATTATGATAGGTACTGTATGTATGTACAGTACCTAGTAATAGTACTCGAAAACAGGACGTGGCCAACAAAGACCTTGCTGACAACAGGTACGCTATTAAGCTTAAACTGAAAAGTTGACCAGTGAGCGATGACTTGTAGAGACAGACAAAATTATTCAGTCGATACTCTGCGTTTCTCGCGGCAAGGTATGTCAAGAGCCAGCTCGTTAAGATTTTGACTCCCGCCTGCCCCATGTACAACCAGGTATTTATTACTCGCTCAACAACAGAGAAGGGGAAGGCGATGGGAGTGGGCTACCCTACAGTTCGCTGCTGCATTTTCAAGAGACGCGCTCTACCTTTCTCTATCACATCTATCTTCGCGAAATGTACGAAGTGCGTTACTCATTTATTTATTTATTTGTTTATTTATTTATTTTTTGTTTCCTTCTTTCGGTCAGCGTTTACTTTGTTGCTATGCGTATCATACAATGAAGCTCCGCCATAGATATGTCGCGGCTACCATTAGATAGAAAAAAGGTCAGAGGGTATCTGTTTATCACTGGTTTAAACGACAGTCCCGAGCTATTTAATGCAACCTTTTTTTTTAAAGAAAAAAAAATTTAAAAAGTAAAAATAAAAATAAAACCAAAAAAGGTACTGGAGACAGGTGTACAATAATAGACTGTGTGCTGCCCTGTACCCATCTTACTGTTTGAGGGCAGCGCTGGCAGAAGCACACAACACAGCGCGACCTCTCTAGCTAATGATGCAGCCATCTAGAAATTCGTATTATATTAATGGCCCTCGAAAATCATGGCATAGCCGGCCACATTGACATGAATGAGCCCGACCCAAGAACGCTCGCTCTATGCGTAGACAATGTCTCGAAATAGCAGCGTTGGCGCTCAAGCCAGCGTCACCCCAGCATGCGCTGGCAAAGTGACGTGGCGACGACCCAGCACGCTCCATTCCAGTCGAAACCACTACACACACAGACGTAAAATCAAAACATTGCAGGCCTGCAAGCGACGAGTTATCATCGCAGGCATGCCACTGCATTACAAACCATCAACCAATACGAGGCACAAACAATCACACTGCGGCGTGCTACGCAAACGTCGGGCTAACCATCTTTTTCAAGTTATCAATGAAGTAAAAACTCTATATCCAAGAATAAAGCAAGTCATGTATAGCTGTGCGCCAGCAGAATATGTAGGTTGGCTGGCTGGCCTGTCCGTCGTTGCACACCAAATGACACACTGTTGAAGAGAAAGGTGATAAAATAAAATGTCCACATAAAAGCTCAAAGCGGCCAAGATGATTGAACCCTGTCGAAGCACCAAACGCCCGTGGGACGTCTTTGCCGGTGGGTAAAATTGCCCTTAAAAAAAATCTCAAGGCCAAGGCTGAGTACAGACGCCTAGAGATATCTGCAAAAGGAAGAAAACACGCAAGTCGTAATATCAGGAGCCGGGAACCTCGCCTTTACTGCGTATCAACTTGGACAGTGAGATGCAAATCGCCCTCCGCGACGTTGCCGCCAATGCCGTCTAGCGCTTCCGTGCCAGCAACGTAGGCATTCTTACCGCCGCCACCGGCGTAGATGTAAGAGCAGTCCTTGCCGTCGCAGACAGTGAGACCGGGAATCGTCAGGCCAGCGGCGGCGGCGACCAGGCAGGACGCGTCAAAACCAGAGGTCCTGTCGTTGGGAGTGCTGGCAAAGTCGGCCTCGACCCAGGTGCCAGCGTACTGACCAAACACAGTGACAGGAATCTCTTTGGCGTGGCAGGTGCAGCCAACCTGGGAGTTGGTGTCGAAAGCAACGTGCTTCTCACCAGAGACGTCCAAGTTGAAAGTGATGGCCTCGTTACCCTTGAAGAAGCCATTGATGCCACCGTCAGGGCCGATCTTGTTCCAGCACTTGCACTCTTGCTTGCTGTTGCCCTCATTGGTGAACTTCATGGTGTAGTGGTACATGGAAGCAACGCCCGAGTCGATCTCCATGATGTTGCAGCCATACTTGCCAGCCTGGCCGGTGTTGCCGGCATAGGCGATCTGGGCAAGGGAAGCGCGCTTCTTACCGCCGCAGAAAGGAACATACGCACCAGAGCTGGGAGAGCTGGTGCTGCTGCTGGCAGGGGCAGGCGCGCTGGATGAAGGTGCGACGGAAGAAACAGGGGGGGCCGGAGCAGAGGATGTCGAGACGGCGACAGTGGTGGCGGGTGGCGGAGGGGGGGTGGTAGTGGTTGTCGTGGTGGAAGGCTGAGGAGGAGCAGGAATAACAGGCTTCTTGGCCATGACGAACTCGCGAGCCTCAACGGAGCGGTGGGCGTGGCGATGAGCGTGACGGCTGGGGTGAGCCGAGGCGCCGAGGGCGGCAGCCAGAACAACAGTGGCGGAGAACTTCATCTTGTCCAAGAGTCGTTTGTTTGTTTGTCTTCTTTCTTCTTGATTTTCAGATGTTTTCAAAGTAGTCAATGGCCGAGCTGGCGATTCTGTGCTGGGTATTCGCAGAATACTCGAGTGGACAGCAAACAGAAAATCAGACAGTTGTCAAGGAGTGTGAGGTGTGAGCGGCGAAGCGCGTCAGCTAAAAGAGAGAGAGAGCGTCGGGTGGTTAAGGAATGGAATGGCGATGCGAAAGATAGCAGGCCGTTGGTAAAAGGACGTCGTTGATCGAGAAGGGAGAGGAAAAAAACAGGAAAAGGAGTTCAGAAGAGGGAGATATGGGGGGGGGGGTTTGGTTATTTCAATATGAGCAGGGGTGGGACCGTGCCAGGCTTGTGGGAGGACCGTCTGAGCAGGACAACGGCCCTTGGGCTCAAGGTACTAAATGAGTGCAACGGGTGCACGGCGCAAGTTACTACCTGTGTACAATACGTAGAGTGCAGAGGGACTTTGTGGACGGCGCAGAAGTCTATATCTCAACCAAGTACCGCTGGAGGGCGACTTCCGCGCGATGGCTGTGGGTCAAATGTTACGGGCTTGTACCTTCCCCTGCATGCTCATGCGCCCCGTGTTTGTAGGTATACGGCTAGTCAGCTTCACCTTGGCTCGTGTCGACTCAGGCAATCAGGAGCCTGGCAAGCTAACGCCGGGGCTACGGCAGGTACAGTGTGTGAGTGTCCACTGGCCACTAACCTTTTGTAAGGTAACTACTAGTAAAGTAGAAAGCACAAGCTTTTCCGTCGGTGAAGCGCCCGGCAAAGCTTGTACAGCGGTACCTGCTCCAAGTAGTACTTGACTGTGCCCCGGTCAAGGTTACTCCTTCTGTAACTGGCTAGCGAACGGTCAGGAACCTGCGAGTTGCCATTGGCTAGAGGCCTCGTGGATCGACCAACGCAGAGGTACTACACAGCGCAACTGCCAGAATTGCAAAGGCGGCAGTCCGGCACGCGCTCACAACAAGGGCACTTGAATGTTTGTTGGACGCGACCGCGCGCCCTGAAAATGCAAAGCCCGCTGTAGTCGAGCATAACTTGGCGCCTCACCGCCCTGACAGAAACTATTCAGATTATTTTTGCTTTTACTTTTATTTTGTTTTAATTTATCTTATTCTCACAGCCTGGAGTCGTTTTAGCATCAGTCGCAAGTCTAGTAGTGCTGCTTTGTTGTTGTGGCCATCGTTTCATCGACCGTTTCGCCAGTACATCGAGCCAGATTAACAACTAGACGGAGTTAACTGTGCGCTGGCATCTTGTGGTGTAGTGTACATCGGTACATCGAACGAAGATGATCTGTAGGCGATAGATCCCTGTGAACAGCCCAACAATCTCATTTCAGATGAGATTCAACTGCGACCTCTCCGCTCCCCCCCCTTTTCAGAAAAGTAATTCCGACTGCTGGTGAAACACAAATGAAATGGCAACTGTTTGATGATGGCGTCTACTTTACAGAACGTCTTACACATTGAGAACAATGATCTTGGTGAACGGAAAAAAATTTCACAATGGTGAGGGCGGACGGCCTAGCACAATACCCATAAATTGCTGTGGACGCAGTGGTTCATCCGCTCCATGCTGGAATTGGCGGTGGCTTTTTTTTTTTTTTCTGACTTGGAGCGCACGAGTCGGTCGCTCCGGTAAAAAACGGGAAGAAATGCCTCACCAAGACAAGGAAAAAACGAAACGGTCTTTCCACTTCCATCCTGCTCCGTACTGTACGCAACCATCAGGTCGCCACGACTGGTGAAGAAATTTGCAAGTGTCTCCTTTCTCCCGTTTTGAATGGCCCAATGACAGAGAGATTAGCGAGAACAATGGAGGGAGTGGGTTATAGTGACGAACAACAGGGAAAGACGAAAGACCGCTGACGCGTTCCTGGCACGTGATCTATAGACCGGTCTAGACCATGCGTGTCGAGCTACGCAGGGCCCACTGCGGGTCCATTGACAGACCCAAGACTAGAATCTAGGAGTCCCAGTGGTGGGCAACTAGTCAGGGCGACGGCCGACTTCCCCGATGAGACTTTTTTTTATTGGCAATTTTATTATTTACTGTCAATTCGCTGCTGCCAAAACCTGACGGTGATGGATGCCCCGGATTCGCATTTTGCGCTGTCGCAACACCTGTTGTTCATGTCGGCAAGATGACGTTGAGACCACACTCGAACTGGCCTTGACCTGGGCTTGTGAGAACATATGCTGGTTCAGGCAGAACCACCAGGGGGGCCGAGACAGCGCTGATATACAACATGTTCCAAAGAAGCGCAGACAGAAGGACGATACCTTGTGACGACTCGAATTCGCAAAAAAACTACCTCCCAAAAGTGAGCTGCGGAGCGACTACGCTGATATGCTAGGGCACCGTCCCGCGGCTTCGAGAGCACCAATCCAAGGAAGCATAGGATGATAGGGCCGTCCTCGGACCAAGCGCAGCGAAGTTCACTGAGGCTATCGATGCAGCCAGTGCCTCCTGGAGTGCAGCAGCTCCATTGCCCTCGGTAGACGGGCCCACTCGAGGATGGACGTGTTTTGTCTGGCCGGCTGATTCTGAGCGGTCGACATAGGTCGTTGCACGGTGATGTCGCCTCGCTGGCCTGCCACGGCGACTCGCCGCAACTGCCGATGCTTCAGCTCACGAAGGGGCTTCTACGGGAAGTCCTTGCCCTTGTTTCGCGCCTTCGTGCAGCCCTTGCCTTCGTTCTGCACTATGACCAGCCGGGCAGCGATAACTGATGCCCGATGATCTCGTTGAGGAAATGGCTGCATTTGCTCCTCGGATTACGAGAATTTCATGGCCATCGGAAAATGTTTCTGTCCAGGCGACTTGCCCTAGCATTACGATGAATATTTCGCAAGTTGTCAATCAGCACGCGTGCCGAGGGAGCGACATCGCCGGTGATTGTACACGTCCGACATTGACAAGCATATCCCGGTAATGTACTATCAAGAACCGCCGCAGGATATGACTACCCGAACCCTATCCGCTCGAGAGGCGAAGCTTCTGTCGGGACGGGCCCTGCCTCTGTTGCGGTTTGGTTGGCGACGCCGTGCCAATTATTCCAACTTCGGGAGGTAATATCACGGCCAGCTTCACACACTATATATGGCTTTCTTGCTGCAGTGCTTACTAAACAATTGACACTTTGGCCGAGTGGTTAAGGCGGTGCCCTGCTATTAGAGCAATGGCCAGGCATTACGTTCGCGTGCGTAGGTTCGAATCCTGCAGGTGTCGTAGAGGTGTATATTTTTACGTATCGTGAACGTTGTGTTGTTCTTTTTATATATCGACCGAGGACAATCTAAAAAGATCAAAGCGTCGGGCAACCGACTAAAGCAAAAATCGACACCTGCAGGATTCGAACCTACGCACGCGAACGTAATGCCTGGCCATTGCTCTAATAGCAGGGCACCGCCTTAACCACTCGGCCAAAGTGTCCGATATGATAAGCCGGCTCTTATCATAGTATATATACGCTACAAACATTCTACACAAGCTGCCTCCCAAGTATCTAGATACACGACTATAACCAATACTCCCACGGGTGGAAGCATCTCGTGACGCCTGGCTGCTAAGTAGGAGGTCTTGCCGGAAGGAGCACATACATATAGGTGCCTATTTAGTCACTCGGGTGCATGATTCGTTCTGGCGTCTCCCTTGTCTCGTCGGGGTCCAGATGGTGTCTCGCTCCCCTACTGATCCGCACCTCTGGTCTGTAAGCTGTGCTTGCGGACCTTGATCAAGCCAGGCGCTTGATGTCTACAGGCGCGATGAACAGCTCTCGAGTACTGGCTATGTGAAAACTGCCGACTACCGACGCAGTACGTTTGGAGGGGTTGTCTGGCTATACAATGGCTCGGCCATGACTTGCCTTCCAATGTTCACACACACTCTCTCATCTTGTCTGTAGAATCCTGTCCCACAAGCCACGACCGTTCAGAGCCAGTAAAACCAAATCAGACTATTCGCTTAAACGTCCACACATGGAAATCAACTCATAAATTCTCTACACTGCCGCACACTCCTCTGCCAACGTCTCGGAATATCGTCCCTTCAATCGGCATGTCACTGCCAAAGCCGGCATCGCTCTGACTCGTGCAATCCGGGAAAATCAACAAACTCAGAATTTTCCTTTCCACAGATTCCATCCTATCCACTCACACCGGTGACACATGTCATTATTCTCACTCAAAGACGATGCAAAGCTCCGCTCTTCTCGAAATCCACCCCTTCTCTGCCTACCGGTCCCGGTTTCTGACAAAGGGCGGCGGGATCGCCGGTCTTCCTCGAGGCGCTAGAATTTTCGACAAGACATCCGTAATGAGATTTTTTTTTTCCTCTTAAAAAAAAAAGGGGGACAAAGAAAGCTTTTTTTTCTCTCCTGTAATGTAGATGGAGAAGAGGGAAAAAAATTGGTGACATCAACTAGTTTATTCATTCTGAAGATTTCTGCCCGAGCATCCTTCTCATGACACTCGCAGGCACAGCACAAAATAGTTCGAGTAGAGTACGTAAAACGAAGCCAAATGTAGTCATCAGCAAGATATCCCGCCATCGCTCCGTGCTTCGTGCCCTAAAAGTAGCTCCTCATCGCATCCTCATATCCCGTCCCGCCTTTGAGATCCCTGCTGAAGCGTGCGTGCACCTCCAGGACCTGCATCAGATGCCTCATGCCCAGCGTCTCCTCCTTGCTCATTGCCAAGTCCTGCGCCGCGGATACGATATTCTTGATCTCACGCCCATTGAGGTCTTGTCGTACCAGTCGGCCCAGATCATCGTCCGTTAGTGGCTCTACCGCCAACTTTCCCATCGCCCGGATGCGGTCAAGAAACATGTTAAAGATCTTGCGCTTGGCCTTTGCGTCGAGATTGTCATAGCGTAGTGCAATGTGGATGCGTGACTGGAAGGCCTCATCGAATGTCTCGACCCGATTTGTCGTCAGGAAGAGAATGCCCTGGAAGTACTCGAGCTGCCGTAGAAAGATGCTGACCAGCGCATTGCGGTGCACGTCCGATATGTTGCGTTTCTCCAAGAACACGTCGGCCTCGTCGAGCAAGAGTACGGCGCCCCAGGCGTGACAGATATCGAGGATGCGTTGCAGTTCCGTCTCGAGATATCGCGAGTCGGTTCCGAGCTCGCCGGCAGAAACCATGTACAGCGGGCACTTGAGCAGTTCGCTGATGCCTTCTGCCGTCAGCGTCTTTCCCGTACCGGGCGCGCCGTGGAGTACGGTGACGAGCCCCTTGCCCTTGCCTTGTATCACATCGTCGATTGTCTTGGACGCATTGCTCCTGCGAGACGTGACCAGTGCCTTGACCAGATCTTTGGTTTCCGGCTCCAACACAAGCGAGTCCCATGCTTGGTCATTCCACTTGACTTCACCAACATGCGATACTGTAAACTCTAGCCATTGCTTCTCCTGAAATGCAAAGCCCAAAACGACCGGCGACGCCAGCAGGTAGTCGTCGTCTGCGAGTGAGCGGGAAAGCTCTTGTTTGTCGTCCCCCGCCTGCTTCTCGTTGCCAGTCTTGACATCCGGATCTGCGCCGGATGACGCAGGAGTATTGTCTCCACGCGATCCCGAAGCATTCTTTCCTTCGTCTTGCGCACCAGTAGCGCCATCTTGATAGACAGACGTGAGAACTTCGAGCTGTGCACCATCATCGGGCGCGTCTGATACGTAAGAGCCGCAGTCCGACTCATCCTCGTCCTCCGGGAATCTGTCCGGGGAAGGATAGCCATTTGCCGTGTGGCCGATGGGCGACAGCAGATAGTTGGGGTTGATGCGGCGGAATGTCTTGGCATCAACCATTACTCGGCTCTGTTGCACATTGAACTTGATTATGCCATGCTTTCTGCTCTTGCAGTATGCCATGCCGGAGTAGCTCTTGTAGTGAACGCCGCGAAGCTCAACAAACTTTTTGCCGCGCTCAATGAGCTTGCTTCGCACACCAGCCTCGTCCTGGTGAAACTTGAGAGGATAGCAGGGCAAGCTGGTGATCTTGCGGGCGCCACGGAAAGAGCCGACCTCTTCCGTTATGGTTCCGTATCCGAAATTCTTGCCATCATACTCAAGGTACTTGCCGTCGATAACCAAGAACTCGCCCCTCTGCATGCTCGAGTGTCGCTCAACGCTCTCTACGCGAAAGACCCGGGCCACATCTTCATCACCGTATGAAGTGGTATACACTAATGATTTCGGTTTCCAGATCGACCAGAGAAGATCAAAGGTGATGAGCCCATTTCGAAGGAGGGCGTCTACCTGTCGCTTGGCATCGGAGAAATCCTGGCGGAGATATTTGAGTAGTACCTTCAGATGGCTGGCCTTGAGATCCAGTCGTTTGGCATGCTTTGACTTTTCCCGCTTGGTCCGGCCCGTGGGCTTGGTGGCTCTGAGCTCCTTGTAATATGCTCGTAGATCGTCCATGTATATGAATATGAAATCCGGGTCTAGTTTGGGGACATCTTGAACAAATGTCACTCCCTTGACCTCCCCGATAACATGTTTGAGACATTCCTTCAAAGGCTTGCTCCTGATGTCAACATATGTTTGCCGGTGTCGGCCGTCAGGATTGAAGGTTCTCCTGACGAAAAAGACGTGGTCGTCATCTTTGTCGTCTTGCGACTGGATGTCCTCTGTATCCTTGAGCTTGAAGCCGAGCGACGCGGTGTCCCAGACAGAGTCGACGCGCCGGAAGGAAGGGCGTGCGTTCTTGTCGTCTGCAGACTTGTCTTTTCTGCAAGACCGTACTTCGGTCGAGGCTGTGTTGGGCATGCGGCCAGGGGCGAAACGGCGTGCCCCATTCAGACCTTCGTGGCGAGGCGGAGAAAGGGGCGCAGGCATCGATGCAGGAGGCGGAGGCGGGGGACTCGTCCTTGCTGCAACATGACTTTGGGGGGCCTGCATAGGCTGAGAGAGCAAAACATTGGGATTGAGATTTTGTAGTGGATACACCATAAGGCCTGGTTGACAATTACTCGCCATCAAAGGCTGCATGGACACTTGCTGCTGAAGTTGTAGCACTTGTTGACGCAGATCCTGTACATCTTTGTCTGTGTCGTTGTCACATTTCGTGTCATCGCCCGTGATGCGAACGCGCGTGACTCTTTCCGAGGCCGAGGATGAAGTAGAACTCAGGTCGGAGTCGCTATCATCCTCGCCTTCGTCGTCACTTTCGCTGGTGCGTCCTTGCCGGCGTCTACGGCGGCGGGAGACGGCTTTGGACGACTTGTCAGGCTTCGCTCTGCCGGCCTTGCGCAATCGGCGCCGAGCTGCGTGCTTGCCGGACTTGATTCCAGCAGAAGAAGCGCCGGATGAATCGGAGTCGTCGCTAGTCAGGTCGTCATCATTGTCACTGTCGCTCGAGTCTCGACGGTGCCTACGTGACCTGGTGTTGCGTCGGGAGCTCTTGGTGCGTCGTCGACTCTCTTCTGCGCGATGGTCGCCCTTCTTGGCCTTGGGGTCGGCGACGACCTCTTTGCTTTGATTAGGAATCCCGGGTTCGTGTGCCGGGAGCGATTTGGCCGGGACAGGAATGACGGTGGCATCATTGGTGGCTTTGGCATCCTGGCGGGACGGTGCAGAACCCTGCTCCATACTGGCGGTGAGAAGGGTTGTGGTGTTTATGTGACGATGGGAGGCACTTTGCGAGGCCCGGCACCCAAGAGAGCAGAAGAGAGATCAGGAAGGATGATGGCCCAAGTACGGTGACGAAGAGCCGGCGAGGGCGTGGTTGATGGCTGATGTTTGTTGTACACAGGCAGTCAAACGAGGTCAGCGTTCGGGGGGCGATGACGCAGCCTGCTGGACAAAGTGGTGGTAGGTTCAGCAGGATGAAGGGTTGTGAGGGAGAGGTGAGAAGAGGACAGCCGCATGGCGTCTTATTTATGGTTGAGGGGATGGGTTGCATGCATCTGCTTGCAGCGAGGCAACATGGCTCAGGCAGACGGGCCAGGCAGGGAGGCAGCAGCTGGGAGGAGGTCGTGCTAATGAGAGGTGCATACAGTAGTAGTATGTTGTCAGTGAGTGATCCCAGTGGCGTCTCGAGTTGCGTGCAGTGCAGTGTGGTGTGCAGTGTGCGCGGGCAGGCGAGCTGGAAGTAGCATGCGCTGGAAGAATGTACATTGCCTAAAGGTGGTTCTACATTTTGTAGCAGTCACGGAAGCACAAGTACATCTGCTGCAGCTCCTCAACTTTCCTGGAGAAAGGCAGTGAGTGAGTTGGAGACCAACCGAACACCAGGTACCAGTGTATGTACACTACATCCTTACCTTGCAGTGCCATCCTGACAGGTGTCCGCCTGTGTGGCTCGTGATGTGCAAACGAGTTGCGGCTGGCGACCACCTGGTCTATCGGACTGCAGGTCTCATCTTGGTTGGCCGGGACTGTTGACGACCCTGGTGAGAACAATGGGTGACAGCGGCCGGGAAGAGGCGGCCTGGAGTGACTCAGAGTCTTTTATTGTTGCAGAAAGCCCAGGCTTGATACGTGGCAGCTGAGCAAGGCGGTGCCGGTGCTGGAAGCGTGGCTGAGTAGTATTGGTGGGCGGGTAGGCACTGTATGCAGTAGTGAGTACTAATGTACTGTATGTACTGTACGGTAGGTACTAAACGCAGCTCGTTCACGTACAGTACCTGACCGCCAATACCTATGGTATGCATGTGTAGCATGTGCATAGGTGTCAACTCTATAGTATGAATGCTCCTGGCAGAGCGATCGGGCGCGGTCGAGAATGAAACATATAAATAAAGGACCTGATCAATCTTTTCCAGATCCGCAGAGATTAGGCACCATTTCAAAAGCTTAAATAAATAAAAGCACTTATTTGTGTTTGTTGAGGCTAAAAAGGTCTATCGGTGAACGGTTGACTACTACTACTGTAACTACCTAACCTATAAAGCACTGTACAAGGTACGTAGAGTACTTGACAGAAGTATTGGCTACCTACCAGGTACGCAATAAGCCCACCCACGAGGCAGTAGTAGCGACATACATATAGTAGCTGAAGCTAAAACTTGGAAAGCCTGGCAAGAGTTTTACACTTGTGCAGTACCCGCTCCTGTGTCTGCCTTGCGATACGTGTAGACAAGCATGTATGTATGCAAATACCCATTAGGACAAAGTTGCGTAACCTATAGACTGGCCCAGGTAGCACTAGGATCATGATTCACATCCTTACATATTTACCTGCTGGCATGCGAAATGCGCAGGATACTACTATGCCTGAGCAGACTTGTGTACCGTGAATCACAGGCGACATCTCTGGCTGATTCATGGCATTGCTAGGTAGCCTTAACCAGGCACAGTACCTACTAAGACCTGCACTTACCTACCTACTGTTACCTTAGTAGTACCCAGCAGTACTAAGTAGTTGTAAATGATTTACCTACTATATGTACTGTATGTAATCTGTACAACACTCGAGTGCACGTTAGCGTGTGCAAGTCGGACGCGCCTCGCCGCATCGTGTCGTTAAAGACAGACTATTGTATCCATGACAAAGGTCCAAAAATGGCACACAAGACGCGACTTGTGTCATATCGCTCTCAGCCAAGCCGCTTATTGTATTCCTTGCTGCTCGTCTTTTCCCCGCACCAGTGAGTGGCACGATGGACACCGCGCGCCGCACAGAGAAACCCCACAAGCTTGGGCCATGCCGCCAGGTAGTACCGGCTGGTCACTAGAGGTACTGTACTGCTAGTTAGTAGTAGGTAGTAACTGGCCATGGGCCCGGCTTGCTAGCCACTGTGAGCTAGACAAAAGAATGGAGCAGTTCCTGTGGGCTTATTAGTGAGCTGGTCACTCGCTTTTTTGTCCACCACGCATGTACCTGGAGGATGTATGTACTTACTCACATACTGTCCACTGCTACTGTACAGTGACTAGCCAAAAGTGAAGGACTTTTTTAAAAGTTAGCATACCCTATACTATAGAAGGTGTTTTTAAAACACTATATTTAATTATATAAAATAGTATAAAAATAAACTTTCCTCTATATTATAGCTTTAAGTTATTTATTCTATTATAATATAATAGTTTAATAAAAAGTATATTAATATAATTTAAAAAACAATATTCTTAGTTATAGTATAAAAGTTTATATATTATTAATATTATACTTTAAACCTTATTTTTAACTATAAAATAAACTAGCTAAAATTTTTATTTTAATTATATATATATAAGATAAGTATAGCTATCTTAATATATAAAAGTATTCTATTTAATAGATAAGACTAGCTTATAAATATTAATAATATAGTATTAAAACTTTTTAAAAATATATAATTAAATAAAGATTTTATTACTTTTTTAAATCTATACTTAAAAATAAACTAATACTAAGATATAAGATATAAATAGTAAAATAGTATAGTTTATAATTATAATATATATTAATATAGTATATATATAGTTATATTAGTTTTTTTAAAAAATCTAGTTTTTTAGTAGGGACCTTCACTTTTGGCTAGTCACTGTACCAAGACTATGAATGTATTAACGACCTCCAGTAGCCTAATACCATATTAGTAGTAGTACCGTCGCCGACCACGCACCACCACGACTCCAACGTCATAAGTTGCCTTGCTTGGCGTCTAGCTTTTTTTTTTTCTCAGCTTGCTCTGCGTCCCCTACTTCATGCCGGGCCCGCTTTCATCTTCGCAATACCTCAGAGGCCAATTGCTACCAATGCCCATTCTACCCTCACCGTAAACCTTTGAGCCTCTGGTCACCCGAAGCATGGACCCCTCGCGTCGCGACCTGCTCCACGAGGAGGAGCGCGCCTGTATGCGACTTTCTCAACCTCCCCGCTCCGATCTACGCATTGCGGCGGTCTCGGCTTTGTTTGCTGGAATCCGTGCTGACTTGTCTATTCTCCGGCAGTGGTCCCGCCGCATGTGAGAGATCGACTCACATCGGCCATACCCGCCACGGACGTTACCAAGGTCTGCCTCCGTCTCCGACATCTCGTCCAAGAATGCGTCCCCTGCGAGATGGACGAGGCCCGAATCACAACCCCTCATAGCAAGGTCATCACGCGACAAGTGATACAGGCCGCCAAGGAGGCCGGCGGCGAGTCTCACAGGTCTTGCGTGGTACGAAGGCGACGGTCACTTGGCCACCGAGCTCTTGTGCCTCATGTGCGCGGCCGCTAATTGTGACCTAGGTATACGCATTGCTTGTAAATCAGCGATGGTTCGAGCGCGAGGCGCTTGCGGAGTTGTGGGATGCCGGGCTGCACAATCTGCGAGCCGAAGCCTGCGGTGTCATTGCCAAAGCATTGTACGGACCGACTGAAAACACCCCCCCCCTTTTCATCCTCTTTTCGTGCCGAAATATACTAATATTTCTGCGCGCAGAATCGAGGGAGAAGACGATGCCGAATATCTCTCGCACGCAGTGCTCCTCCGTCGCTACTCTTTCCTGGTGGACGGAGCGCCGACGACGCCGGTAAACGTAATTGAAAAAGCGGTAGACTTGCACTCGGTGCGGGTAATCGGCTCATCGGGTTACCAGAAATGCATCAATTACCTATGGAGCGGATGGCTGATACAGGATGAAAACGATCCGTCCGTGTTTGTTGATTACAAGAACAAGGACAACCCAAACTACTTCGTCCACATGGATCCGGACCGAATGCGGTCGCCGCGAAATCAAAATGCCGCCCAACTCTTGTTCTCCGTCATATACCTTGCCCTGTATACGGCTGCCATCAACTCCGTCAACGCAGGCGGTGTCTTTGACGGCGCCGAGGTCATGCTTTACGTATTTACGCTCGGCTTCATCTGCGACGAGGTGCTCAAGGTTTACAAGGCGGGCTACCAGATCCTGGGCTTCTGGAATGCCTTCAACGGCTTGCTCTATTCCTTCTTGACGGCTTCCTTCATCGCCAAGATCATTGGGCTCATGTACCCCATCGACTCGGCCCACCGAGAGCACTACAGCACGCTGAGCTACAACATGCTGGCCTTTATCGCTCCCATGTTTTGGTCCAGACTTTTGCTGTACTTTGACAGCTTTCGATTCTTTGGCGCCATGCTGGTCGTGCTCAAGGTCATGATGAAGGAGTCCGTCATCTTCTTCGCCCTTCTCATCATCATCATTATTGGCTTCCTGCAAGCGTTTGTGGGTCTCGACATTACCGAGAATAACGTGATTGACGACGTGCCGTTCATCGTCGAGTCGATGCTCAAGGCCATCATGCAGAGTCCAGAGTTTGATGGGTTCGAGTCATTCGGTCCTCCATGGGGCATCATCCTATACTACTGCTTCACGTTTGTCGTCATGGTATGCTTGCGCTCCCCTTCCTTTATGTTACCTCCCGTCGAAATGCTCACCGCTGGTAGATCATTCTTCTCAACATTCTTATTGCTCTCTACAACTCGGCTTACGAGGATATCTACGAAAACGCCGATGACGAGTACCTGGCTCTTTTTGCGCAAAAGACGATGCAGTTTGTCCGGGCTCCCGATGAGAATGTGTACATAGCTCCGCTGAATCTTGTGGAGATCATCATCTCGGCCTTGACGGAGTGGTGGCTTCCCAAGAAGATGTACAAGACGGTTAATGACTGGGTCATGGCACTCTTGTACTCACCACTCCTGGTCGTGTCGGCCTACTTGGAGATGCGGAGGGCGCACAGGATCCGACAGAACCGCGCTAGGGGCGAGGAGGACGATGACGTGGTGCAGGAATGGGAGCAGATGGCGCACGAGGTGGATTTCGAGGCCGAGGGCTGGACCAAGACTTGCGACTCGGTGCGGCCAAACGTCGAGGACGACGCGGCGGTGTTGGAGGTTAAGAAGCTCCGCTCAGAAGTGGCTGAACTGAAGACGATGCTGGCAAAGTTGATGGAGGGAGAGCGAGGTTCAGGGACGCAGAAGAAGAAGTAGTCATCCCAAAGTAGCTACAGAGTGTTGCCGTTGATGGTGCCTGCTGTGGCGGGATCGGCCAATTTTGATGATTTATTCTGTATCTATTCTCGATGCTTTTGAATCCACGTTGCCCGCATAGCATCACTCTGCCTCTACCACAGGTGGAAAGAATTTTCTGGAGCAAATTGCGCTTTTGTCAGTGTCGGCCATTACAAACATTTCAGCCTCGAGCAAGAAGAAGAAGGGAAATAATGAAAAGAAAAAAAAAAATAAAAAAAAACTAAAAAAAAAAAAAACTCACGGCAGAACGTCGTTGTAAGCGTCAACATCTTTTTGCGTAAACGTGACAAAGACAACCTTCTCCAGCGGCCCATCGTGCTCGTCGAGAAACTCCCTGACGGCGCGGCAGGCCACCTCGGCCGCCTCCACGCTCGGATAGCCGTACACGCCGGTGCTGACAGCACTGAAGGCGAGGGAGCGGAGGCCCCTCGCGGCGGCGAGCTCGAGGCTGGAGCGGTAGCAGGCGCGCAGCTTGGCCTCCTCGCCGTGGCGGCCGCCGCGGTGGATGGGGCCGACGGTGTGTATGACGTGGGCGGCGGGCAGGCGGTAGCCGGCGGTGATGCGGGCCTCGCCGACGGGGCAGCCGCCGACGGTGCGGCACTCGCTGAGGAGGTCCGGGCCGGCGGCGGCGTGGATGGCGCCGTCGACGCCGTGGCCGCCGAGGAGGGCGCTGTTGGCGGCGTTGACGACGGCGTCGACGCGCAGGGTGGTGATGTCGCCGCGGAGGAGGGCGGCGCGGCGGTTGGCGGCGGCGCAAGGGGGGAAGGGGGAGATGCCGGCCGGGGCGGAGAGGTGGGCGGTGCGGTAGAGGGTGGCGACGGAGGGGATCTGGGCGAGGGGAATGATGGGGGGAGGAGAAGGAGGAGGAGAAGACATCATGGAAGGGGGGGGGGGGCCTTTGGCGATATGCGGAAGGCGATTCCTTTCAGATACTGAATGGGGTGCGTCAGACGATGCAACTCAGCGACAAATCGGCGACCGCCTGGTGATTAATTTGATTTTGATCTTTTTTTTTTTTCTTCTTTTTCTAAAGCCGGTGAGGTGTAAAGATTACATGTTCTACGCTCGCGCAAATACGGAGTTGTTGATGGAGGTAGGGAGGTCGAGGAAGGCTCTCTCTTGCCCCACAGACGTCATCGAGGAGCGACACGCCCTCAGAGCCCGCTCAGCAGGCAAAGAGGTGGTGATGCAAAAAAAAAAAAAAGGATTGGTAGCTTGGTTGGGGTAAGCTGGGCTAAACCAACTCATCGTCTGCCCCCTCCCTGTCGGGATTAGAGCATTCTTCTTCTCTCCATCGTACTTCTATCTCTCCAATCCCTTGCCACGAAACTTTCAGAGTTGTGGCTATTTTTATCTCGACCCAGCCAGAAGAAATAGAGGCTGGCTGGACAGATGGGGTGGATGGAGCTCTTGGCATCAGAGCGGGGGTCTCTCCCCGACAGCTGCAACGAGTGGAGAGAAGCAAGAGGAGTACCTTTTTTTTTTGTGGGCACTTCTTTTCTATGTGCTTCTGCGCCGTGCCGTGCTGACCAGCCGGGACCAAGTTGTGCTGTGCAACCGCGCGAGACCAAAAGTACACGGAGACGATGCTGCCGTCTCACGGAATAAAAATACAATAAAAAATAAAACCAAAAAATAAAATATGACTTTTATCCCCCCCCCTTTTTTTTTGATGCAGTACATGCGCGTCATCTTCGGCACAGCGACTGCATAATAAAGGGAAAAAAAAGACAAGCATATTGTCCCGGATATCCCCCCCCCCTTCTCTCTTTCGACTTGTTTCATTGCTATGTTTTTTTTTTGGTCCAGGTTTCCGTCAATTGCCTCTTTGCTCCGCGGAAGCCATGTCATTACGTGCATCTACCACAGCAAAAATGTGGAATTCCTTTTTCTATGTACTTACACATATACATGTACATAATTGCCCTGTTGGTTGTTTGATCGCCACTTGTACTAGAAATCCTGTCAGCCCTGCTTCCCCTCCCTCCCCCGCCGGGAAGCTTACTTTGACCAGCAAAGCGCGACAAGAATCTACATACCTATTCGGTTTAGAGTCAGCATATACATTGCGATTACTCTGAAATTGTTTCCGTCATGTCAGATGGAAAGTGAGGGAAAAAAAAAAAACCGTAAGACTAGTTCGATGCTAAGACGCGCGAAGCCCAATGATATCCCGTCATGATGTAAAGCTGCATGTCACAGACGCCGCACCCTGCTCCGTCACACATCACCACCAATCTGGTCAAGCTATGATGTATGTACAGTATATACAGTATGCTCACCGATCTTACCAGCAACCGAGCCGGGCTCACCAGCTCTACACGAGAGCCCCCCGGCCCACCCTCCTGGAGTAGTAACTGAACCCCCTCGCTGCATGGTAAATTGCAATTATAATATCTCAACGGAGGGAATGCTGCTTCTCTTGCATGCCGTGAAACGCTATACAATAATTTTTCTGTTGAGGAAGAAAGAAAAAAGCAAGATTAAAATAGGATAAAGCAGGTTTAAAAAAAAAAAAGGCGTAGCACAACCATGCACATATAGACACAACAGCCTGCATCGCGACATCCGCGCCCACCCTCGCTCGCCCCTCTCTCTAGACTACCCCCAGCCCAGCCTGATCAAGCCCATCAACAAGGACCCCCCCCCCCCTCGTCCCTTCATCATCTTCTCTCTCGTCTTCCACAACGTGAGAGCTGTGCAACACATACACACACACACACATACAAACACACACCCCCTTCCAACGTCCCCATATATTTTTTTCTTAAACTTGCCTTGCCGGGCAGTAATGAGCCCATCCATCCATCCATCCATCCATCCCGGTGGGATTGAATGCCCGCATCATAGTAGGACTTAGCTAGCACCAAGCCTAAAAAAAGCCCAGCCCCTCAACCCCTACATTTAGTACCTAGAAGTACAGCACATACAGTACATAGTACAGTACAACTCTGTACCGCGCACCGCAACACACTGCACGTCCTAGCGCCTGCACTGCACTGCACTGCACTGCTACGGGTGCTGCGCTGTACCGGTAGCGCCTCCAGGGAAAACCACACCACATTCTGCCCACATCGCACACATCGCCCACCACAGCCCCTCCACTCTTTCTATTTAACAAACCTCATCCCCCCCAAGCACACCTCTACACCTTTTTCCTACTCTCTGCTTCATAAATCTCATCATTGACAATCATCTCAGCTTTCAAGGCTAATACTTTCGCTTCTCTGCTCTCCCATCCCCCCCCAGTCTCCCACCTTCGCTCCTAGGAAGTCCTCGTCGACTCCTGTCATTCGCTTATTTGTGTCTTGTTCGCCTTGCAGCTTTCGTTGCTATCCCGTCAAAAAAACGCCGAACCTTTTTTTTTTCCTCCTCTCGCCTCTTCCCCGCCTCAGAGAGGAAGGAAAAACAAAGAGACAATTTTTCTCATCTCTTGTCCTGTTTCCATCATCGACGTTTCTTTTCATCAAGACAGACTCGATATCGATTCAAGACCCTTTTCCACCATTCGGGATCCCACATTCGCTGCTGCTTCCCGTCCCGGGTCCGAGTGTCATCGCCGTTACTACAGAAATACTCGGCGCTGCCAGTGTCGGTCTCTCAACTTTCGCGTTTAGATGCATATCTAAATTCAAACTATACTCTCGTAGTATTCATTCGTTCCCCGTCCCTGTCCGGCCACCACAGTTCTGGCACTATCCATCCCCCCCGCCTTGCGCCTCATTATTTGACGGATTTCGACCAAAACTACAACGACTTTTCAAGTCACTTACGATCGCTACCTCTTCTTCTCAAACATTGACGAACACAAAGACGCAAGAGTGACCAGCAAGATATCCTTGCCTGATCACTTTGAACCTCCAGCACTCGCTACCGCTTCAGTCATCTGTCTACGGTGTTTGTACCCTTTCACGACCTTCGCTTCTCATCACGCGCTTTGCTGCCTGTGGTTTAATACTTTACATGTATACTTCATCTCTTTCCTCTCATATTTCCAAAAGTGTTGCTCACCTCTCCGCAGATCTCTCGCTTCTCCGCTTCACCCGTCCTCACGCATTACAATGGCCGGTCCCGGTGGTGGTCCCCCTCGTCGAAGCCATACCAAGTCTCGCAAAGGCTGCGATACTTGCAAGCGTCGCCACATTCGCTGCGACGAAACTTTCCCCCAATGCCGCAACTGCACCAAGCACAAGATTCGCTGCCCCTACAATGACATCCAGGCCACCCCCGAGCCCGAGCGCTCCATCACGCCTGATAAGCCCGACCTCATGTGGACTCCGCAAATTGAGGCCGACATTGCCGAGTGGCAGCAGACCGGAATCTTCCCCTTCCCCTCGCTCCAGCTCTACCCGGCCCCCATGCCCCAGCTCTACTCGACGGAGGATTTGCGTCTCATCTACCACCTCGCCGCTCTCCACCACCAGCTGACTGCCATGGGAGCCAACAACTTCACCCTCTGGACTCGCCACGTCCCAACGTAAGCTGACACATGACACCAACACATCCATGCGCCGTACACTAATTCCTCCTCTCCTCTTACAGTCTTCTCCGAATCGGTGCCAGCACCCCATATGTCATGCACGCACTGCTTGCATTTTCTGCCATGCATATTGCTTTTCTCACCGACTGCCACCGTGTCAACAACATGGCTTTCGAGCACCGCGGAATCGCGCTCAGTGGTCTGCAGGCCGCCATTGGTTCCTTCTCTCGCGAGACCTCGGACGCGGTTCTTGCTGCCTCCCTCGTCCTGTCCTGGCAGGCCAACGACTGGCGCAGCTGGACGCAGCTCATGCAGGGTACCTCCACTGTCATTGACGCCATGGACGCCTGGAAGCACGAGTCGCTCTTCACTGACTTCATCGCCGAGAGCTGCACCTTCCCGACTGCCCCACCCTCCCCGGATCCCGGGCACCGTCCCAGTCAGCCGCGCAAGGATGACCTCGACGCCTTCCAGCGCACCCTTGACCAGGTCCAGAAGCTGGAGGCTCACCTTCGACAACAAAGAGAGGAGACGACTCAGGTTCAGCACCTCGTCGGCTTCCTCAAGGGAGCTCGCAAAATGAACCCCTCAATGTCCATTGCTCAGCAATACGAGCGTCTCCAGCCCCTCCGCACCTGGCTCTTCTGGATGCCGGTCGGCTACCTGCAAAGCTACGGCGCCTCTGCTAACTCCCTTGTCGTCATTGCTCACCTGTACACGGTAGCCCTCCTGATGGAGCGCCTGTTTCCCGAAATCGGCGCCGCCTACTTTGGCTCTCTCTGCATCCTGCCCGTCGAGGAGATTGCCCGCCGCCTCATGTCCATGAATGTCACCACTCCGGTCCGGAGCGCACACACCCCGCTCACCCTCATGGAGTTCCCCATCGACACTGTCGGCGAGTTTCGCTCTCGCATGGGCTGGGCGAGCCCCGAGAGGACCCGCTCGTTCCCCCAGTTTGATCCTCCCAACTTTCCCATCGCTGTCGGGGATGCTGGCATGGCTGTCGTCGCTGCTGCCGCTGCCGCCGGGTCCGAGACCTACGTGTTCGGCAGCCCCGCATTTGACTACAGCGCCGAGGAGATGCCAATGCTCAACAGTGCCATTCCCGTGTCTGCCGAGGGCAGCCCGATGATCTCGTCCTCCTACATCAGCCAGCAATATCTTAACATCCCGTCTCCGTCATACGCGGCTTACTCTCCCGCCTCTTCCACCTTTGACGAGTCGATTGCCTACAGCGATACCGAAGAGTACGCGCCCTTTGACATGCAGTCCTTCCAGGCTGGCCACTCGCCAATGCTCGGCGACTCGCATCTCAACTTTGGAACTGGGTTCGTCACTCCCAACCAGCCGGTGTGGATTTAAGGTACCTTGGCCAATCACACCGGCACCCTTCAACTTCGGCAGAACCAACTGGGATTGACGCTTTTTTTTTCTACCCCAGGAATCCGAGCCACTCCATCAGCAGTACCGCCACATCTCTTTTGCCTCCTCAGGATGCCTTGATACACGCGCCTGTCCTTGCTGGCGAGACATCCCTGCACCAACCGGACATGCTCGGGATCATTGCCCGTCCCGAATCTCCTGTGACTACCGGCAGCGCCTCCGTGCACCCTCGCCATCGCCACCACACGTCTGTCTCCTCGGTCTTGCACCCGCCTTCTCCTCTCGCTCAGGCGCCATTGATGCCTGAACAGAGCCCCAAGGGTAAGGGACGGGCAACTTGACCCGGGTCTTGTTTTACCGCTCATCTATTTGCCTGTTTCATATTTTGCTCTGCATTTTAAAGGACACCATGTGCAAGACACTCCTTTTTACTTTCGCTTTTCAACGAACTGCTCTCGGTCTTGGTACCCGGACACACACTCATTTTCGAGTTGATCTCGACGACACTCCTTTTTTTGGGCTCGAATCGCCAACTGTACTTAATACGCCACACTCCTTGAGATACCCAGCGAGCCTTGCTATTTTGAAGATTTTCAAAAGCTTTTCGACCCTCCTTAATACCTACGATAATGATACCCAGCATAGACACTCCTTTTTTTTGGCCATCATGACGACATTTGAACGATTGCATTTCAGCATAGATACACACACACACACACACACACACACACACACACACACACACACACACACACACTACGCGACCGGCAATACCAGGTTACCTATCTAGACACATGCACTGAATACTGCCCATCAGTACATTCAGTATCACAGGAGATCCCCAGAGACATGCAGCAGAGAGCAAAGTACATACATGCATATCGTTTATTAGTGGCGTTCTGCCGCGGCGCATCGTTATGCATGTGTGTATGTACTTTATGGATAGCATCAAGGCGAGACAGTTTAGTAGTAGCTCGCCAGCCAATCCCGCAAGAATTAGGACGGCCAAAAGACAGCGCTACTGCTACTGCTACTGCTGCTGCTGTGCCGGTGCGACGTTGGTAGGAAGCAACTTGTTTCGCCATTGGTCCACCCTCTCTCTATTCTCTGTCTAATGTCTGGTTCGCTGCATCAAGTCTTTTTCCTTTCCTTACTTCTTATTCGCTATTTTTGCTTCTTTTCTTTTTCTTTGTTATGATCCTTATTTCATCCCCTGCCCGTCGGCCGCCTCCATCTTCTTCTCGCTTCAGGACACCCGCCTTTCCCCCTTCACCATCTCTCTCCTCTCCCGTTGCTCACAACACAGTACACAGTACAGACTACCTATACCTACCTACCTGCCAAGGTACCTTCTACCTATATCACAGCACCTGTACTGTACGTGAGTACCTCAGGACACCCCATCTCTGCCCTGTCCTGCCGGGTCAGTATCTCCCTCCTAGTAGTAGCAGCCAGCGCCCACTTTATCCTTGGCTAGCGCTACCACTGTCTCGCTATTTTTCTGCCCTTTTTTTTTTTTCCCTTCTCTTTCTCTGATAATGCCCAGCGGCCGCTACGAAACGTTTTTCCTTTTTTTTTTTTTTTTTTTTTTTTTTTTTTTTTTTTTTTTTTTTTTTTTTTTTTTTTTTTTTTTTTTTTTCTCTCTCTCTCTCTCTCTCTCTCTCTCTCTCTCTCTCT
>JAFEME010000449.1:0-24914 GCA_018831755.1 Niveomyces coronatus
AGGGGTTATCTGATGCAAGAGCAAATTGGCACACTCATGGTATTCGCAGCTGCGAAGGCGAGTTGGCTTATGCAAAGCAAATTGGCACACTCATGAAATTCACTAGCGCGTCTGGCTAGCCACGGCCAACTTGAAATTACATCTTCGGCAGTAATGTTGTGCGTCGGCTGTTGCGCCGCGTCGCGTACAGGCAACCCCCCCCTCGCGATGTATCCCCCATCCTGCTTATATGACTCCGGCCCATGGTTTCCCATTGTTTATCAACATACTCGAAAAACTTGCACTCTTTCACCTTCGCCTTCATTGTTATCACTTATCAACACGTTCGCTTTTCGCAGCCAACCACCACGCTCTTTATCTTCAAAATGCAGCCCATTCTCGTCATCGCGGCTCTGATCGGTATGTACACCATTCGTATGCTTGGTCCAGAATGATCGACAGGCGGCCTATATGCATGCAAAGCCCAGTCACGGCTGACAATGGTTCCGTCTCGCAGCCTCAGTGTCGGCCCAGTCGACCGTCGTCTGCCCGTCGTGCAAGCCTGCTTCCACCACGGCCGACGTCGTCACTCGCTCGCCCCTACCCTCGACCTCGTGCACCGCTCCCAAGCTCACCACGGTCCCCGTCTCGTACACCACCGCGACCAGCACCTACACCATCACTTCGTGCCCCCCTACCGTCACCGACTGCCCCATCGGCAAGAAGACCACCGAGGTGGTCACCGTGCCCTGCCCTGCACCTACCGGCATCAACGGTACCAGTGGCAACACCATGGGCGGAAGCCACGGTAGCACCATGGGCGGAAGCCACGGCAACATCACCGTCCCCGTCATTGCTGGCGGTGCCCGCACCGGTGCTGGCGCCGTCGCCGTCGCCCTGGCTGTTGTCCTTGCCCTCTAAGTGCAGCGTGGATAGTAGGCACGGCCTTTGGCGTCGCTTGCGCAATCGTCTTCGCATCACCTACTGTCTTATATAGGGGAATGAATGCCTTGGTAGGCTGAGCATGATTTAGAAAGTGATCCAGATCTGTAATATACGTTCACACCGGGACATTTTGTTAATAATACAATCATGCAAAAATGCATCAGTTTGCAACTCGGCAACTAATTTCAAAAAACTTACAACCATGAAATGATATTCGATATTGCTGCCGTCTTCGAGGCCACGAGCCGTTAAACGAGAACACTTATCCGCCAGCACCGAACCAATCTCGGCGGCGCCGCAATGAAATACCCCGACCCTATATTTGCGTCGCTGGCTCGCACTCCAACCCAGCCCTAGCCCGCCGTCGTGTTCGCTCGGCGGCCCGTGCATTAGTAGTCTAGACATGTCTTCGTGATATCGATCCAGAATGTCGTCAAAGTCTGGCCGGCCGAAACAGCTCTTGTTCAGCAGGCCGGTCAGCAGCGATTCCGGGTGCTCGTCGCTTCGCATGGTTTCGAGAAGCCAGTTCAAAACATGCACTTTGATGTTTTTTTGCCGAGCTGTGATGTGCGTGTTGATTCGAATGTCGCTCGACTTGTTCTGGCAGCTCTCATGGTTCTTTTCTTCGTGCATTGACTTGGTTGAGCAGACTAGAGAGCCATGACAGGTAGTGGCCATCGCGGAAAATCCAGTGGAAGTCTACTCGCCTACATTTTGGCAAGCGCTGGAGGCGCTTTCGGGTCGGGGTTGCCGAGGCCGTCGATGGATGCATTGAGCGACGGTTCTCCTGCGTCGTTTTCAGCTGCAGGTCTGCGAGCACCGCAGAGAATGGCGTGATTCTGACGCCTGCACCGATGATTATTGCGTACTGGAAATCGCAAACCTGCTGCGCTGGGGCTCCGAAGGGTCCGCTGATGGCGAGTCTGATATTTGTCCCCAGATGGTGCTGCTGCGTCGTCCACTCCCCCTTTGCTTCGATGTGAAGTTTGAGCGTCTTCCCATCCTAAAAGGATATCGTAAACGGTTACCATTGCCAGAAACTAATAGCAGGAACTAGCACGAGTATGTACTGCCCAGCAGTATAATCCCAGGGGCGGTCATTAGGTATGACGGTGGATAGTTCAATTGTTTCGTCTGGCAAAACCCGCAACGAGGCGTCAAATTGATGAAAGCCAAGCCAGAAGCGCGAAATCCGTTCGAATAACAGCAAACACGTAGGAAATGCCAAGACATAGTTCATGATGGACCGCTGGAGTAACTATAACATACCGTGGGCCATCATCAAGCCTATGAACGGATACAGCAGCACGTGTCCGAGCTGAAAATACTTCATACTGGCCGCGCCGGATTCGAGGAGTGCTGAGAAGCGCAACGAGATAGACTAGGCCGAGGCCTACAAGCCCGGTCAGCCCCGGTAGTGAATACAAGTAGTCGATGTATTTGCGGCCATAAACTTTCTCTCCTATGATATCATCCACTGCCGCAAGGTTTTCGTTTCTGGAGGTATGTGCGAAAGTACCAGTCAAGTGGCTGATGGCATGTACTGTGGCGAGCACAAGGCAAAGGCATGACAGGCGTCGATGAAATGTTCTGGACAAGTCGAGGTTCAGAAAACGGGAAATATAGGATGATCTGCGCAGTACTGTGGTAAAGTATCGCGACATGCTCAGCGTCATGAAGAACAGCGTGGGGTACGACGCCCCAGTACATGCCTTGGCTGCCACGACACCGTAGCCAGACGCCAAGCCAAAGCGTGTTTCGTTGTATTTGACGACTTCCTAGACGGTAAAGAAAGGAAGACGATTTCATGGTCACGAACGGCCCAATAGGCGCGGACGATGCGCGGTGTGCTGTGGTTTTGAAAGTAGCTTTGCTGCTGTTGCTCTCGCCTCTGGGAGAGGATCAGGGATGGAACGTCCAAGCTTTTTATGCATTCGAACATATGCTCCATAGAAATGAAATCATCGTTCAAGTCGAAGGCTCTGCTAAAAAGGTCTTGATGCTTTTTCTCAATTGCTTGACCGGTTAGTTCGGTGAAGAACTGAGCAAAAGACTGCTGCAGGCTGTGTCGGGATACTGAGGCGCAGAGTTGATTGTTGACAACGATATCGGTAAGCGAATTTATTTCGTCATCACTTAATTGATAGTTTATATTTGAAGATGTGTATATTCGATGTAGCAACAGAGTTCACTAATCATACTTCTCCCTCTTCTGCACGAGCATATTTCGCAAGGTTGGAAATAGTCAATCTTCTATAGAAGGACGTAGTGCTCATGTTTGTAGCTGCGCAGCTACCGTTGTCCAAAGCTCGTATATTCTATCACACGGCTTTCGTCCATTCCGACCGGGTTCTACAGTATCTGGTCAAAGGTGCCGGGGGCGCGCAGGTACATCCAGATGAGACATCTAAGATTTGCGGCTAAAGTTACAGCACATCAGATAACAGCACTTTGGAATCATTTTTTCCCCCAACTTTTGCTGAACAGAACAGAAAGCCAGCCATCAAGTCCCACGGCGCTTATTTTAGCCACGCTTATTCGAATGATGTTTATTTCAGATGCTTCTTTTAGCTCCCACTTCGTAATCTCACTCGTTCTAAAGTTTGATTTTCTAGAACATCTCATCTAGTCCGTAATTGCAGCGCTCGATGTAGGTCTGGTGTGCGACGGAACTCGTACGGCCTCAACTTCGGCCGCAGTGGCAACGGTGCATACAACGAGGATGGCGGCCAGTTATTGCAGCCGGCCCATCAGTGCGCCTTTTATTTTAGTAGGTATATCCTTAAAATCTCTTTAAGGTATCTTGAAATTTTAAAAATTTCAAGTGTCTTCAGAAAAACCCCTTACTTTCTTTTATTATGTTTAATATATTTCTTTCTATTAAATTGGGTATAGGTTAGGTAGTGATTTTGTATAGCTTTCTTTAATTTTAGTAAGGATTTATATGGCGCTAGAAGCATGACTTAGGACCTACTCTATACAAGGGGGTAGGCTCCTAGACACACACATATACATAGGCTTAATCAACAAGAATTCGCTCGTGACCTTAATTTGCTTGACAATTTCTAAGGAAGTTTAGTCATCGTGGGGCACGTGAGTGTAGTAGGGCAGCGCTGTCTCTCTATCATGCTGTGCGGCGTCGCTGACCATTCACCTCTTAACGGTCCATGCATATCGCTTTTGTAGATGTCCGTCGCTGAGGACGACATTCATGTGCGCATCCACCCGCGATGCAGTGCCTGTGGTCAGCGTTTCGAGCCCTATGATTCAGTCTGCGCGTGTAAGCCCCTGTACTCCTATGCCGCGCCTCGCGATGAAGAAGTGCTCACAGACATTCCGTCGGGCTGCAAGTCACCGCCGAGTCCTTTGGTCAGACGCATTTTCCCGACTCCATATACTGCGACAACAGTCATGACCATGACTGGTCCTTTTGCCGCTTTTACCCCTGCAGGAAGTGCAACGCGTCGCCCCCGAGCGTCACGTTGCACACGCTCTGCCTGCGGTTGTTCCGGTCTCGCTGCCTGGGCGATGAGGGCCGCTCGCAGGGGCTGCATGCGCTTTTGACCGCGGCACGCTGCGCTAGGTCTTGGCCCGGGGAACCTCCGCTGAATCTGGAGCCGCGGGTCGAGTATCATGAGGACGCCCTCGTAGCGGCGGGGCGGCGTGAAGACATGGATCTGCTGCGTCTCCCGCTGGAGATACGGCTATCGATATGGGATTTCACGCATGGTGGCCCTGTATGGTCTGATGCTGCGATATACAACCTTCACTCCGGTCTGTTGCCACGTCACCCCGAGCCGCAGGTGCTGCGCCTTGGGGACATCAGGAACTGGAACCGTGGCGCCGCGGCGAACTGTGGTCCTACTTCTACGGACGGCTTTGTGCGCATGATACTCGACTATCGAGGCTTGCGTCGTATCGAAAGATTGGCGACGCGGCCTGTGATGACGGGCGCACGTTCGGACTTTCTGGCGTTCATTGTCAAGTCCGCGGAAGCCGTGGCCGATGTGCGCATCAAATTTCAGGTCAGCGCGCTCCCAACGAACATATCGCAAACCATGCTAACTGCCGAAGCTCGGTCTCGCTCAGCTGCAGCTACCTCGCCCTGCGAGTTGCTACCTGTGGGACACGCCATGCCCGCCGCCGCTGCACCGCTGTTTCATACTACGGTCGCCGGGGACCCTCGACTCTGCCCATCTTGGCACTATCTGTCTGAGAGGTTGTACAGGTCTTACATTGTTGGTCATAGAATGCTCGGTGTATGCGGTTCACGTGCACAGGATCGGCGCCGCGTCAGCTCAGGCCACATTTGATAACCTGAGCAGCAAGCTGAAGAAACTCGTTTCGTGGCTGTACCTCCCAGTTAACGGCAAAGTTACCGACCTTGGTTTCAGTTATACATCGAAGCGACCAGAGCATCCTCTTGAGCGCCAGAGTTTCTGGGTATGTTCTTGAAGACTAAACGCTCCCGGAATCGTCTACCTGACTATACTTCGCGTCGAAGGTACGTGTTCGCAAACCAGAAAACGGCATCCTCACCGGAGATTTCCTCCTGGGAAATCATCAAACAAAACTGTATACACTACAGCAGCCGATTCTAGTGGTCCATGACAAGCCAGCGAGCGACCGCCCGACGTCGTTCGTCGGTGCCTTTTCGACCAGCGATATCTGCCAGCCATGTCATAAGCCAATCTGGAGTGGGGCTTTCCGATGCTCAGATGGACAATCCTCCGCCAGTCTTTGGGGCGTATCAACACTCTGGATATACTTCATTCCGGACACCGCGGCCTGTCGAGGCTTTGTAATTGAGTATGATACCGAACAGCGGGTCTCCTTGGGGGAGTGCAGGGTTGGTGTGGACTCTGTGCTTCAAATCATACGGCCAAAGTATCTGTGTTTCAATAACCAGGCATATCGCATTCCACGCATCGACCTGGGCCGCAGGGCGGTGGAGGTCTCGTGTACGTCTCACGGCGACACTCACACGCACGGAGAGAGTCACGCGCAATGGACCTGCTGTGAGATGAAGGGTACTATAACATTTACCCGAAGAGGCCGTGCATCCATGAACTATAAACAATTTGCATGAGAATCCAGCATGCTTAATGAGCCCTCGATTTACATTTAGCCTTAACGCTGCTTCTTTCTTCCGTCACGTTGACAGGATTGTCGTATGTGTAAAAATTGTTCTTTGTCAGCCGCGCAATGTATCCTGTGGATTCGCTGCCATCCTGGCGCAAGAGGACGGCCTCGCACCATCTCTCACGGCGGACATCAAACTCGTACCCGTTTATAGCCCTGCAGGTCGTGTAGTCACGAGAGACCTTGAGCACACTTATAGGCTCGTATTGCTGTTCATAAGCTCTTAAAGTCTGTGTTGATGCTGCATCGCCTGGGAAACCCATGGCGACTTGCTCGCTAGCCTGCCGCCCGAGGTGTCCGGTACTGGCGGTTCCGGCCGGGAGAGGCTCGGCTATCTGCATGTTGTAGATGGACTGGATGTTGGATTCGTGTGGTGGGTCCATGGACTTGACCTGTGAAAATGCCCAAGTGAAGTCCTGCTCGTACTACTTGACGTCTCGGTAAGACTCTCCGTCGCCCGATTGACCATGGAGAGGGTAGAAGGGTACTAGTCCGTCCGTACTCAGACTATAAACCCAGATGCGGAGCTTACTTCCGCAGTAAGTAAGTGCCCACACATTACTGATCTCCCCATGCCAGGTCGGATCGAGCAGGTATGTCCGGCACATCTGGGATGCCTGCTCTTCTACCTCAATTATCTTCTTGGGCCCCGATTTCCCCTTTTTAGCCTGGCCGATCATCTTAAAGACAAAAGCCCTCCGTGAAGCGTCAAACTCTTGTATCGCCATGTCCATGCGCAGCTGACAATGATCTTCTTTGGGCGGGACTTCAGTGCTCGTGATCCACTTATCTTCGTAGAAGATATGCTTGGATAGGTAGCGAAGCATGAATCGGGTAGAAGCCCATTCATCATGTCTTTCAGCCTCCGAGCGAAGGCGTTCGAGGATTGGATCGAGGTGAAAGACGGAAAGACGATTCATTATAGTGGGTAGACTCACTTGCTTACAGGAAGAGGGTCAATGGTAGCGTATTGTGGTCAATGTGTAGAGTTATGAAGTAGAATGTAGACTTAGATATCACTTTCGAAGTTTATGCGAGGGTGTGAGGTATCTTATACAGTATCGAAAAGGGCATAAAATCTTCATGCATGGCCAGTTCCAGGAAAAAAGTGCACATGATAATGAGTATTTCCAGCAACGATAGGCTTACAACCGGAACAATACCGATCTCGAGAAGCTGTCTGGTGAGCCTGTCAAGTGTCGGACTTGACAAGTTTGTTGAGGATCTAACCCTGTCGAAACTTGATCGAGATGTCTTTGTTCTCATTGCCCAACCGTCCGCATCGGAGGTTCAACTCGACGGCGGCGTCTAGGTGTGATTGCAATCACAATCAGAAAAGGTAGTCATAGAATAGGGATGACGATGACAATATTCGAGACTGACCTCGGCCTGTCGTGTTTCGACGAGTTGTGAGGGTCATCTCGGTTGGTAGGAAAGTGCTATGGGAAACGCACAACCGAGTCGTTCGTCCCTCCTTTGCCTCATTTCAAAAGCTTGGTCAAAGACTGTGTGCTTCTTCAGGGCATATGATTGTCCGTACTCTGCTTTCAATTTCCATTTTGTGGCGGTAAGCCGACTCGAGCGAGACTGTCGTACGTTGACTACTCTAGCGCTATGCTGGTAGCTGGCGACGCAGCCTGGCTGTTCATGATATCTTGAGTAAGAGAAATCTATCAAGGATCGATGGACAAGCACCGATGCGACGTCACAGTTTCCTTAATCTGACAATGCTTCGGTTTTCCCTGGCCCCTGATCGTTCAGGGCAGAAGACTGTAACGCTCTGCATGGAGGGGAGAACATACACGAGGCGGGAAGACATGGACCGTGGAGGCATCAACAGATGCTTTCAAACAATGCTGTGCCATATGTGTGGGGGTGTGTTGTACGATCGTTGTCGTGTTACTTGGTCCATTTGCTAGGAGAGGAGACGACGGGGGCAGATGCGGTATGAGTGGCACATGAGTACATGCTGTGCTGCAGCAGACAGCACTAGCGTTCCAAGCATGAAGCGCTCGCCGTGGACATGTTTACCATTCATGAACAGAAAAGAAGAAGACCCAAGTCTATATAAATTGAATAAAAAAAAAAAACCACGACCAGAGTACACAGATACTTTGCCATCTACAGCCGGCCTCCCCTCACGGCTCGGCCCGCCCATGCGCTAGTCCCAGACGGTCGCCCACATTCCCGGCGGGACGGTACTGATTGCTTTAGGACTAGCCTCGTTCTCGTCACATATATGTTGATGACACTTAAGCGCGCCCGGGAGGGGGGGGAGGGAACAAAAAACCTGGTCGTCTCTACGTCAAGTATTCACATGATATTATCTTTGCTAACGAGCAGTATTAGGCGCTAATTTTTTTTTTTTTTTTTGGAATCCTCACCTTGCCAGCTTACATATATGCGGTGAGAAAGGACCTAACGCGATCCCTTAAAGCACAGCCTGGCCCGCTCGCTCTCCCGCACCTCGTCTCTCGTTATCGTTTTTAAACAATGATTCAAAACAAAGCAAACAAGGTTTCTGTGGCTTCACCCAAATTAGCCAATGTGGGACAGCTTATCCGCCTCTTGCAAACATATCCGTCGCACGAGCCAATCGGCAACGTGAACCATGATTCCCTGCGGATGATAGCCCTCGCGCTGAGGCACGTCCTCGAGAAATCCCCATCTCAACGCCACTCAACCAAAATACGCGAGATCAAGCAGTTTCAAGTCGATTCGATGATCGAAAGTCAATTTTCTGGTTGGCGGTCTGATCCAGGGACTTTCTGGGACCTATCCCTCGCACCGCTCCCGAATTACAGTGGACTACGCGGAGCAGAAAAAAGACTGTGCGCTTTCTTCCAGGGCGTCATAGAGCTGGAGCGACAGCTCAAGACACGTCGTGTTCACTGGAGGTTCGTGACCATTGCGGCCTACATGCACTTCAGAAAATGGAATCCGACCGGCAAGATCACAGAGGACAAAGTGCGGCAGTACATGCGGCGACTTGCTCTGGACGAGTCGGGCATGGGCATCTCGAGGTGCTGCAGTATCATCATCAGCGGCCAAAGACGTGTGAATTTCTGTCAGAAGCTACAAAGGGCATCCCAAGGAGGTTCCGTGGAGGAAGATCAGGAGAATATGGCACATGTAGATTTCGGGCCCATGTTCATTGACGCGATCCCAGACGAAGTGTATGTTGAGAAACACTGCCTAGTGGTCAATACTAATCGTCTACAGGTGGGACAATAAGAACGGCCTCGTCGCAACAGCAGCAGAGGCCTGTGTAGACCATCTGGTCTCCGTCGGAATCGCAAGCTGGTCCAGCGATTCCGGGTGCAAAGGTCTTGCCACGAGGCTCCTGGTTTTCCATGATGAGTTGATATGGCAACCCGAGGCACAAAGCAGCCCGAAACGATTGTGCTCGTCAGATGCGGGTCCTAGACCGACGAAAAGGCCATGCTATGGTGATGGAGCCTAGACCACTACTTCTCAACGACTTGCCGAGGCGACTGCGCAGCAAACCATGCGTGCCGCACCTTCACCGCGGCATCATTTCGTAGCCCCCCTATGGTATTATCAGCACATATGACAGGGCAAGCTGTTAGCGACGACCACGGACCGCAGGCGGCCGCGGGTAATTTACGTAGCTCGTCGTATATGGAAGACGCCTACGACGCCCCCTCGGGTCACCGTCATGCTCGAGCTCTCGGACAGACAAATGACCTACTGCGATACGGGCCCGACAAGTCATCGTCAGAGACTCGGGAGACGACGGTAGGCGACGGGATTTCATCAGCCGCGACTATCACAAAATCGGTTCTAGAAACCGCGGCGCCAAGTCAATTTATTTCAGCCGGCCCCAGCCTTTTTAGGGACTATTTAAGTCTTATATAGCCGTACTCTATCGTCACTCGCTTCGATTATAAGTCTGACATGTTATTAGCAGCCGACTAGTACTTATTTACTGGTGGTGAAAATTTATAAGTGCTACAGATAATAGGAGAACGCACCACGGCACAGTGCTCTATATAAGAGTCTATCAACTAAAGCAGGTGTAAGATACCCTGCGGTATCTTGACGCTGTAGGCCTCCGCGGGGGAATCCCGAACTTTCGTGCTGTAATTAAGCGGGCATAATGTGTTCCGATCCAAAACACTAGACCCAGCGCTTAGGATGATGGGTATCAAGAAGCCGGACTCTTTCAGTGTCAATATAGGGTGCGATGATCGAAAGACTGTGATTTGATAGGGCAATACAAATCAGCTTTCAGCGGACGCACCGTGACGAGCAGGTTAAAGGGCATACTCTTGTGGATAATGGCTCCGTGATGCGTCGCAGGACTGCCCAACTGTGTTCTGAGCACTACATCCGTGGGGCTGCGTGCCTCCCGGCGGACATTTGGGTTCGCTGCCAACCAGTCCCGGAGAGCTGCGACGACAGCCCTCTCCGCGTCATCCAAGTATTGCTCGACAAGGCCTTTGTGTACAGAGGCAGTCATGTGTATGGGCGGGCCGACAAATGATACCTGAAATGGCCAAAACAAGTCCCAGACCGCGCTTGAAGAGACTGGGTGCGAGGTGTATATGTGAGTTAGCCTATCAGGAAAAGGCGCGTTCTTGTCTGTCTCCGATTTGGGACGATATAAATACTTTCGATAGGGCACGACGCCATCTCAGTGGGATATATCGTGTAGCATTTTGGGAGTCCGATTATGGGCACCTTGTCTGCGAAAGGTTCCTATCTGAAGCGACAGAAATATGTAAATGTCAGCGTTGTACTATCATGTAGATCTGGTATATGTACTCAGGGCTGAGGCTGCCTTGGGACAGAGACACGCGTCGTTGCTAGAACCTCGGCGGTTTAGGGGAACGAAAGCAATGGCATGCCGTCGCCAAGTGCTAATGCTCCGAGAGATAGTGCTACCTGTTGACCGGAAGCGAGCGTGTAGAGGTGCGTAAAGAACAATGATGCAATGAACGAGGTCGAGGTCTTATAAGCATACTAGATCATGCTGAATTTTAAGCAGAGGTCACAGTAACATGCAACGTACTTATGGATTGATGCGCCGCGCTGCTGCTTTCCCGAGCCATGGGCGGAGCGTGATGAGTAGGGGATTTATCCCCCCCCGCCATTGGTTGTACGCAGGGACTGGGTAATGCAGAGATACATCTTCGAGCCGACGGAGGCAATTACTATTCTTGATAGTTGTAGTGTCGCGGAGAGGCTGTCGGATGCTGTTCTAACGCTTCGAAGGGGGGGGGGCGAAAGACTTGTCGCAATCTTGGCAATAATACCTTGTACTTGAGCGGTAATGCATCTCGCGCGAGCGAGAATCAAGTTTTGCAGTGCAGTGATGAAGGTAACACAGCCCATTACAGATGCATGCTCAGGTGACGAGCAGTCTATGCAGGCGATCAGGAGGATAAATACAATCATCCGCCGCGGGGCATGTCAGGCGAGAACCTTCATCTTCCATGGCCAGACACTTCCTCCTATAAAGTGTACAACAAACCGTTTCTTCTTTAAAAAAAAATTGTTTACTCGCGACTACTACGATACATTATTACCTTCTCTCCCCCGGTTGTATTGATTGTGCCTCAAGAAGGGAGCGAGGTTACTCCGTGACTACCAACTCTCACAAGCAGTGTGGTTCACGTTCCTCTACATCAACAAAAACTGACACACCGTTGATACAGCATGTGGGACTACTCGGAATTGCGGTTTGCGTTCTGGAGGGACCCTCCGCTATCGACCAATTCTGGGAACGATGAAGGCGCAGATGATATCGAGCGCGAAGCAGCCCGCAGGCGACAGACGCCCGCTGCCATCGCCGTAAGTTGGGACGAGACCTGTGTGACTATACGCTGTCCATTCTGTGGGAGACCTCACAGAAAATATCCCTCGCGGTTGAAGAAGAACGCGATGGGCGAATTTGTCCAGGATGATCGCGGCCGCTACACAGCTACAAGCCAATACAACTTTCAAACCATTTTCTGTCAAGGGTCAGGCTCAGATTATGTCATCATATTTCCATTCGAGGACGACGATCGCGTTGCGGGGTTGTCCTTTGAGCTGTTTCAAGAGCGCGATAGGGGAGGATGTCTCATCGAGGAACAATTTCGCACCATAGGACTCGAGGAGCCGCCTGGTTCGTACGCAGACGAGCAAGACATGGCCGACGACGACGAAGACGACGACGAGATGCAGGATATTGAGCAGCAGATGCAGTTAGCTACCATCGACAATGGCGACTACGATATCGTCATCAGAAAGCTTGACGCCGACGGCAGGGCCGAAGAGCATAACGAGCGCGCCTCCACTTTTGTGGCATCGATGCTATACCATGGCCTCAAGTCTAACCAAGATTTGGAGGAGTTGTTCCGTGGCTCTCCGAACCCACAGGCTCTCCTTCAGATGAGAGATAGGCATGGCTCGTCTTGGCTGCATCTCGTGATGCAGACTGGTCAACACCACGTTGTCGAATGGCTCCTCCGCGCAGGCCTGGACCCCAACGTGACAAATAAATCTGGACGCACACCAATGATGGAGGCTGCCCTGTGGGGGTGGCCTTGGATAGTTGATATGCTGCTCGGAGCGCGCGCTGACAAGGACAGAAAGGACAGGCGCGGTATGACTGCCGGAGATTTCGCCGATGAGTCCAGACGCAATAGGGAAGAGAGACGCGACAGAGGATTGGACCCTTCAGAAGATTATTCGGATAGATCGAGAAGACGTTCGATCCGTGCTATGCTTGGATACATACCATCGCGCGCGCCAGAACCAGCGCTCTGCGACCTTGATCGCGGAAGCGCATACTTTCAAAAATCGCCAGCCGCGGGGACCATATCCCTAGTGGTGCCGAGCCAGGGCATCAACGTCACCAGCCAGCAGGTGACGACGGCAGCGGCGATCCTCGTTCGCGGCATCCCGTTCCCGCTGGTCGTCGCGGTGAGCGGCAGCACGACTGCCATCGACGAGGAGTTCAGGGCGCCGGAGTCCGGTATCGAGCTGCTCAACGAGGGCTACTGGGGCGGCTTCAAGAATTCCGAAATCGCAGGCAACTTTGGATTCGAGTTCGAGGCGCACGGCTGGGACGAGCCAGAAAGCCCGGGGAGCTTCTACGCGTCGCATGCGGAGGCGCAGCTCATGTGCTTTTTCGTGCACAAGAACTATCTCATTCGAGAAAACATGTTGGAAAAAGATAAATGTCATGTCGAAGACGATTTCTTGCAGCTTTTCCTGCTGCAAGAGAGAAACCGGCAGGCTACCATTGTCGTGAGCGAGGCTCCTTGTGCTTCTTGTCTGGCCCTCAGAGATTGGATAAGCGCTGCTCTGGGTATTGCCTTTACCTTTGAAGCTCTGCCGGTTAAAGTAGACGCACTATAGAACGACGCAATGCGCTTTGTGAGAAGAAATAGAAAAAATATAGCGTACCATGGGGCCAGCCGATGCCGCCGATTCACTATGTTTCCATCCCGTTGCGTACGATACCTGCATAAACAGCCTATCACGTTGCTACTGCTGCTTCCGCCAGGAACGATGTCTCCAGTGCCAGATTGCGCATCATCTTACGCTATAGCTTGTCGTCCAAAGCGTGAGGCTTGAGGGCTATACATGTAAATGTGTTCACACTGCGCCGCTGAGCATAGCCCAAACTTGAACAGATCCCACGGGAGGAAGGTGGGACGCGCATGCGAGGAAATAAACAACCAATACTATGCTTTTGCTGCCTCGATCGTAGCCTATCCTGGGCCAACGCTGAGTAGCCTTGTGCTACGGCAAGACTGTCTCAGACACACTTGGCTTGCATTTTGCTTGGGTACCGTACGGCTGTGATAACTCGATACGCTATAGTGGAGCTCCTACGCGACACACGCAATGCGCAGGGTGTGTTTGTGCTTTTTAGAAACCCGGCTGCGGCGTTGTTTCTACCTTCTCTACACATCCATCAGCAGCGGATCAAACGAGGTGCTTCCATAATTCTTATAGTACATGCGCTGGACTCATCCTTCCCCTCACTTGTAAAGCAATAGCTCGAGAATGGCAAACGTGACAGTGACGAATGATGTCACCTATGAGTTCACCGAGACGACGTTTCGCAAGACGTCTCGGTTACCAGTAACAATTACTCGGCCCGACGGGTCCTTGTTTCATTGGAAACGATCTTGGTAACAAGAAAAGCCAACGAGCGATCAATCATTCGAGATGAAGTGTCTGACGAATGTCTTCAATAGGAACCATGAGCGCATCGCCAATGAGGCCAGAGCTCTCCGGCTTGTTGCGGGCAATACAGCAATCCCAGTGCCGCGGCTGCTGGCTCACGAAACTCACCAAGATGGAACGCAGTCTCTGGTCACAGAGTTGATCGGAGGAACGCCGCTTCACGAGCTTCGGAGCCTCGGCTGTTTGAAGCCGGCGGAGAGCAGGCATGATGGCGAGGGCGGCGAGGCATGCGGCAAGTGCGTGCTCGAGGCCAACTCGAACGCGGTGGAATTCATCGAGTCTGTCGTCCTCCCGCAGCTGGCAAAGCTCAGGTCGAAAGAGAGAGGCATCGACGGATTCGTCATGCCGCCGTCGTGGCTGTCGCCGGACGTCCACCCTCCGTGGAAGGGCAACAAGGAGGCGTGGTCTACCCTGCCGCGGGACGAGCCGGAGTACGTGTTTCAGCACGGCGACCTGGGCTCCCACAACGTCATGATGGACACGAAGACGCTCAGGATCAAGGCGCTGATTGATTGGGAGTATGCGGGGTTTTATCCGCCCGGAATGCAGCAGTGGCCCGGGTCCTTCGATCGGAAGCTGTATTATGGTATGACGGAGAAGCTGGCTCCCCTCATTGCCGAGTTTCTATGCGAGGAGTACCTGGAGTGCTACGATAGCTGGAAGGATAAGGAGCAGCTGGCGAAGCTGATTGAAGGGGGTGACTTGCCGGGTCCCGAAGCGTTGAGAGAGTAGGTTTTTTTTTTTTTGATCATCAGCCTCACGTACGTAGTAGATCTGTTTTTTTTTTTTCAATACATTAGGCGCGTTGCCCAGTTTCTATTTCTGCCGGCGAGTTGGGCTGTCTCGTCGCCAGACGGAAAAATTGTATGATCTGGATTCTGCTTAGTAAGCAAGCGTGATTCGCAACTGTCCGGCGAAGGTGGTTGGTTCGATTGAGCCGCGGAGGCAACTGTATTTTAAAATATATATATTTGTGAATTTAGTAGTAAAATCATGCAATATTAACTCAAGCCAGGATATTCTTCCTTCATTTCAATGATGGCAGTGCTTTTCAGCAGGTGCAAAAACACTGTTGGCCGACGCTCTTTAACAGCAACATCCACTAATGACGGCGCAGACTGTCCACATGAGAGTTTTCGCGCGCACATGCAGAGCAAACAAGTGTGGGAGAAAAGATGGCAGTGATGCTTGGCAGAGGTCGATCGGCCCCTGTCAATACCCGCTTGCAGATGGTGCCGAAACGCAGGATTTCATGTCTTTTTTTGCTGCGCCGCAGCGTAGGGCGCCGACAGGGTCATGTAGGGAGATTGAAGCCCGCAAAAAGAGGTCGGTAGCAGGCATACAGTAGGGGGAAAAAAAGGCTGCCACTCCAGCCATAGTAAAAGGCTGTACAAATCGGCAGCCTTTTTTGTCCACCACTTGGTAGGGGCTTGTGTCGGGTCCCTCCGCCAGAAAAAGGAGCCCAGCAGCCCAGCTATTTCACTAGCCGCGTAGGGAGGGGGGGAAGGCTCAGTAACAACGGGCGCTAAACAGTTAGCTCCCGGCCTTTATCGAACAAGCCAAGCCTTGAAGCACAAAAGTTTCATCAGGTACTGGTCGTGAAGCGAATTAAAAAGGACTCTGCCATATGTAGACTCATCGTCTGACGGCAACTCATGCAAAGCGTGACTAGTGTTGCTTTTTCTGGCAACGATGCTGCACGGTAAGCAGCCAGGCCTCCATCTCATGCAAGCACGGCTTCTCTCCCTATGCTCTCCTGACTTCGTTGTACGTTTCATCCTTCTTACAGGGGTCCCTTTTTTTTTCTCCCATACTCTCCTTTTCTTACTATTCCATTTGTTCGTGCCTTTTTTTAAAACCGGAGAAAAACACCACGTATTACTGGGTCCACATGGTCTATTGGTCTCGGTTGACTGGGGGGGGCGGCTTTGTGCCATGAAGAAACTTGCCCCCCTCCCCTTGCCACTTCACCGCGACTCTGACTCTGATCCATTGGAGATTTTTTTTTTTTCCTTGTCTTTTCTATTTTTCTACCCTACCAAGAAACAATTAAGCATTGCCAGCCCATTTGTAACCTTGCCTTTCAGCCAATCAAACAGTAACCGCCGAGCCACCTAGGTACCCGTTACCGTTGCAGCTAGTGTATAGAACAAGAGTGGCTGTGCTTATTATTGGTCGGCCGTGATCCGTCTGCCGGCCGTTGCAACGACACTCCTTTGTTTGTCCATTGTCACTCTCTTTTTCTTTTTCTTTCCTTCTGATCTCTTCATCCTCACTTTCTCTTCTATTGCTCTTCATTCCAGTCTCTCGTTATACAAGTTCACGCCTTTTCAAACTCTTGTCCTACATTCCATCACCATCGTACTACTTCACATCAACATCAAAACCAACACATCGACCACCGACACAAAATGGGCGACGGCGAGGCAGAACACGCACCACCGCCCCTTCAGACACCGGCCGCCCCGACCCAGCCCCGCGTCATGACGGGCGAGACGCTCGTCCGCGACGAGGACATCCTCTCGCCCACCGAGCCCTTCGCCCACATGCCGCCCTCGCTCGCGCTGCCGCAGCACCACGGCCAGCCCGACCTCGACGAATACTTCACCGGCCCGCGCGACCTCTCGCGGCACTCCAAGTGGCCCATCTTCTTGCAGATGCACGGCAGCATCCTCCCCAAGATGATCCTCCCCCTCACCTTTATCGGCGCCTGGGCAACCGCCGTCACCGTCATCCACGAGACGCGCCATCCACTCGCCGTCAACTCGGTTCTCCTCACCATCACCGGTTTCGTCGTCGGTATGAGCCTCTCCTTCCGCAGCTCCACCGCCTACGAGCGCTACCAGGAAGGCCGCAAGTACTGGACCTCCCTCATCACCTCCTCCCAGACCCTCGGCCGCCTCTTCTGGATCCACTCCAAGGACCGTCCAGACCAGGACCCCCGCGCCGTCCTGCTCGCCAAGATCAGCGCCATGAATCTCCTCGTCGCCTTTGCCGTCTCCCTCAAGCACACCCTCCGCTTCGAGCCCTTCACCGACTACGACGACCTCAAGCACCTCATCGGCCACCTCGACACCTTTGCCAAGGAGGCCACGGCCGACGCCGGCGGCAGCACCGCCATCCTCAAAAAGAAGAGCCTCTTCAAGTCGGTCGGCGAATACCTCGGCGTCTCCTTCGCCGCCAGCAACCCGCGCAAGACGCTCAAGCGTGCCACCAAGCCCCTCGGCAACCTGCCCCTTGAGATCATGAACCACCTTGCCATGGCCGTCGACGAGCTCATCGCCAACCAGCAGCTGACGGTGCCCATGCAGCAGACGCTCGCCTTCAACAACCTCAGCATGCTCGGCGACATCCTCGCCGGCTGCGAGCGCATCCTCAACACCCCGCTTCCTATCGCCTACAGCATCGCTATCAGCCAGACCACCTGGGTCTACGTCATGTTGCTGCCCTTCCAGCTCGTCGGCCTGCTGCACTACGTCGCCATCCCCGCCACCGTCGCCGCCGCCTACATCATCCTCGGCCTGCTGTTGATCGGTCGCGAGATCGAGAACCCTTTTGGTCAGGATGTCAACGACCTGCCGCTCGAGAGCTTCTGCGAGCAGATTGCCAACGAGCTCGACATCATCGCCTCCTTCGAGAAGAAGCCCACAGAGACCATCTTCAACACCAGCAGCAACTTCCCGCTCTACCCCGTCAGCGCCGCCCCCGCGAGCGTCTGGATGCAGCGCAGCGAGCAGAAGCTGCGCCACGCCATCAGGACAAAGCCAAACGTCACATTCGACTGGAAGCGGGCCCGCTCAGAACCCAAATCGCCAAAAGTAATTGGCGAAAAGAATGTTTAGAAACATAAAATTTGTACATAGTCTGGCAATCATGGCCCGAAAAAAATAAAGAAAAGCATGCATAGCATTAGCATTTAGACAGTTGGCTTAACAAACTTTTTTCTTCCTTTTTTCCTTTTTTTTTCTTTAGTTTTTTCATGTATACATGGAGTATTATAATCTCTATCAAGTAGTTTACAGTGAGGCTACCTATAGAGTGGCGGTGGGCATCATGAGGTGGCTTCCTGGCCATCCACCGCTTGTGTGACAACCGTCTTCCTGTCATCCGCCACCCTGGGAGCCAGCACCAGCATGACCATGGACGTCGGGATGAGCAGTACCCAGGCCAGGTGGCCCCACAGGATGCCGTTCTGCACGCCAGCCGCGTACACGACCGTCGTCACCGCCGGGAGGAAGGACCGCATCACGCTGCCGACGGTCAGCGAGATGCCGTTGAGCGTGCCCATGACGTCGGGGTCGGGCGACGCGTCGTTGAGCACGAGCTGGATGCTCGTAAACGTCATGGACACGGCCGGCCCCACAAACGCCGTCACCGAGCCGACGACCCACGCAGCCGCCATCGCCGCCGTGCCGTTGTCGCCGCCGCTCCGGGCAAGACGCAGCAGGCAGTTGCAGGCGATGTGACCGAGGAAGAAGAAGGGGTAGCCGACGGCGCAGAGCATGAGCACCCTGCGCACGCTGCCGAGGCGCCGGTGCAGCGGGGGGAAGACGACGATGAGCCAGAAGGCCTGGCTGACGCCCTGCAGTGCCATGTAGAGCGAGATGTGGAAGGCGGAGAGCCCGAGGCCGCCGAGCCGCACGGGCGTGTAGAGGTAGAGGGGCAGCAGGGCGGTGAAGGTGAAGGCGAGAAACATGACGGCGGCGTTTACGAGGAGCGCGACCTGTATGCGAGGGTTGCGGAGGAGCTGCGGGATCGTCGGCTGCGCGTCGTTGTCCTTGTGCGTTACGGCGGCGGTGGGGTCTGCTGCCGCGGCGGCGCTCTTGGGGGCGTCCCTTTTCCCGCGCGTCTCCTCCAGGAACAGCATGGAGGTGAGCACGCCCGTGGCGGCAATGAGCGAGATGGCAAAGCCGGGCATCGCGTAGGGATGCTGGCGGAAGAACCTGCTGTTTCCGAACAGGCGGGGGTACTGCGTGACGGGATCGGCAAGGACGCCGCCGATGAGCGGCCCAAAGAAGATGCCGAGATTGCCGGCGAAGGCGAACCAGCTGAACGCCTGAGCCTGCGTCTCGGGGGTGCAGTGGTCGAAGATCATGGTGCGGATGATGAGGGTGGAGCCGGACAGGACCCCGGCGAGGCAGCGGAAGAGGATCATCTGGGCGATGCTGGCGGAGACGCCGAAGAGGGCGGGGCCGAGGGCCATGCCGGCGAGCGAGACGATGAGGACGGGCCGGCGGCCGAGGCGGTCGGCCGCGCGGCCCCAGAGGATGAGCACGAGGGCCTGGGCGAGGGAGAAGAGGGACTCGATGAGGCCGCTGTAGAAGCCGACGGCGGAGGGGGGCAGGTGGCCGACGCGCTGGATGAAGGCGGCGATGTAGGGGAAGATGGAGAAGAAGGCGATGGGCTCCATGAGGCGGGCGTAGCAGAGGAGGAAGATCTGCAGGCGCGGGAGGGGCTTCGGCTTCGGGGCGGGGGCGGCCGGCGAGGAGGAGAGGAGCGGAGTGGCCTCGTCGGCGGCGGGAGCTTGCTGCGACGACATGGCGGATGAGGGTTCAGCGGGGGAAAGCCGGATGAAGAGGGGGGGAAATTGGGAGACGGTCCTCGAGTTTTGAGCAGCGGACGATTGAAGCGTTTTGATGTCTCGCGAACCCTTAAAGGGCGCTTTGCTAGGAGAGGGGACTCATCGGAGGCGCAGGTTTGAGCTTGAAGAGAGGAAAAGTCGTTTATTTTGCGGAGCGGGCGTGGAGGTGATGGCGGTGGTGGGGGCTACAAGGGGCGGCGGGTGTGAGGCAGCATGGCGGCAGTGGCGGCGGCAGTAACGCGCGCTGAGGCTCAACGAAAAGATTGTAGTTTTGCGCCTGCCGGACTTGCCGGACCGGAAATTATTTGTTTTTTTTTTATACTTGTGTTTATGCATGTATGGCGTATTTCATGGGTCCACGAACGAGCTGCAGAAATTAATTTTTTTTTTTTCTTGGAGCAAATCGGATGATTGGAGCACTGTCGATCTACATATGTAGTCATAGATTGATGTACGATTTACTTTATGCGGGTGTATTGATCTTTGTCAAATCGTGCAAACCGACTTTGGATAGCTTGCTTCTAGTGTGATATGGTGATGACTCAGCCGATGGCGGACGGACACTTCTCGCGTCAGTTTCACACATCGACCTACATGCAAACGGCCATGGAAGATGTGCCCTCAGCGGCCGGTGGCTTGCGAACCCACTGCGTGCCTATCCAGCATGCCTCATGGGGTGTCTTTCCTGTCAACACCGAATCTCTTGTTGATCGTGGAATCCATCGATGAAAAATGGAAATGAGAATTGTCAGCATCGCGGCGCCGGCAGCAGCAGCATCACCACGAGGCCCTGTGAGCAAAGTCGAGCAAACAACAAATCATGCCACTCGAAACCGGCTGGACAACATCTTTTTCCTTAATATCCTTACTCGAAGGGATTCAATTAGAACGCCATTAGAAACCTTCATCTATATCGACAGCAATGGAGAAATTTCAGTCAAATCAGCGCTGCCGTAAAGATTGCAAAAACGGGCATATATACTCGCATCATTATGCACCCACGCACCAACGTGCCATACTACAAGACTGGCCAATTCCTGTCCAGCCGCTGCATCCACCCTCCTTCCGGCAGCCCTCTCGCGAACCGCTCCCTCCACCCGCCAAGGTTGCAGCAGCATAGCGTCACGCCGCGGTACTGCACCCGACCTCCGGTCATCTTCCACGCCGTCAGCGCGGCCGCCTCCTCGCCGCCGTCGCTGCCGTCCGTGCCCAGAGTCGACAGTGTGCTGAGCTCAATCGTCGGCAGCGCCGTGGCTGCGCAGACGCAGCCGCCCTGGACGACCCGCTCCGTCCACGCGCGCGCCACCACTGCCGCCGCCAGCAGACCGATCTGCACGACCGGATCCAGGTTCTTGATGCTCTTCCTTTTACGGCTTTCCAAATCGCCTCCGTCGTCATCGTCGTCCTTGTCATTGTCATCGTCGTCAATGTACTCCTCAAACATGCGCAGAATCAGCACCGCGCGAACAGCAGCACCGCGGCCCTCGACGCTCGCGGCCCACTGCACGGTGCGCATCTCTTTTTCCACCATCATCTCGGTGTACAGCTCATTATCATCGTAGATGCCGGACGCGAGATCAATCAGCTGCTGCACGTCCACAGCGACATGCAGGTCCAACAGACTATACAGCATCGATGCGCCAAAGGTTGCCCGGGTGAACCGCCGTATGGCATCTTTTTCGACCACATCCTCTAGTATAGCCTCCTCCACCTCCCGTTTCTCTTTTTCCTGCGCGAATGTGTCGGCATCCGCAGTGTTCTTCTGCTTGCGCCACTTCTTTCGCCGCCGACGTCCGTGGTACGCCGACAGCAGCAGCATCTCGACCTCGGCCCCCGCCGTGGCAGGCATATTTGGCGGCCGCGCCCGCCACCATGCTGCTCGCTCTGTCACGCCCCGCATGCTGTCCAGTTGCCGTCGGCACAAAGCTAACTGCATGAGGATGCGACTACGCAGCGCGGCGAGCTCTGCGCTCGGCGGCAGCGGATACTGTTGCCGTCGATATGTCCAGATGGCATTCGCGGCCCCCAGAAGAATCAGCTCGACGTCCTCCGCGAGAAGGGGGTAGGGCAGTTCGCCTGCCGAGGTGGCTCCCATGAGCTGCGATATCCGGTATTCTTGCCGGCCCGGCGGCTCGCGGTTCGCTCGGGGGTAATAGTCATGAAGCCCGTGGGCGTTCCACATGGCAAACGTACAGGGCAGGTGCAGGTTGAGCTCTTCGTTATGGATAAAGGCAGTCTGGTTGTAGAGGACGGCGATATACCGGTCCAACTTGACCGCGCTCGCGGCGAGCCTGCACAATCAGTCATCGCCTCTACCTTCGGTGGTCAGACCTGGCTCACCTCTTCCAGAGCTCGTGCTTGTCATGTATCCACGGCATAAAGTTACCCGGGAAGTGCGTCCGTTGGTGCTGTATGGCACTTTCGCTGGTGAACATTTGTGTTTGGCGCAGGATTGTCGACACCGCCACGTGCAGCATGCGACCTCTCGGGACGAATGACCATTTCTAGAAAATATTAGCCGCATGCACGTATTGAGCATGTCATTGCAGCATACCCCTATCTCGAATGCAAAGATGGCATTGAGCAGACTGGCCTGATATAGCTCAATAGGCCATGGCTGACTCGCATCAAATGTGAAGCGTGTCTATACAGTCAGCACACACATACACAAGTCATGTGAACTCAAACTTCCGAGTCGTACCATTTGGGCAAACAAATACTGCATCAATATCTGGTGAATGGCAAAAATCATCTGCATCGCCCGCGGGTCGCTGACACGGCGCCAGGCCCCGATGATGGCTATGCTCGCGGCCAGCGGCACGAACTCGACCGTCTGGTCCTCGCAGAGGGGCGCGTGCAGAACCGGCCAGGTCTCATGAAAGCAGCCAAAGTAGGAGGTGTGGCAGTCGGCGAGCCAGGCGGCCATGTTGGGCGACGCAGGGCTCGACAGCGCGTCCGTCTCGCCGCCGTCGCGCAGGACGCCCATGGCCTGGGCGATGACGCGGGTGCCGGCCTTTGCGCGCTCGTTCCACGCGGCCTCGGCGGAGGAGACGTGGGCGGGCGTGGAGACGGGCAGCGGCGAGGGCTGCTCACCCTCGCCGGCCCTGCTGGTGCCGGTGCTGGCGGTGCTGGCACGGCTATGGGCGCGCGCATCTCGGGAGGGTCCGTCGGGAACGGCCGAGGGGTAGGATCCGGGAAACTGGGCCGGCGCCGAAGAGTTGAGGGCCGCAAACTCGGAGGCAGAAACGCCATTGAAGAGGGATCCCTCGACACTGCTGCCACCGGGGTCGGCAGCAGCTTCCGGGCTGGCGGCTTCCAGAACGCGGCGGGCGACGTTGGCGCGCTGATAGGTGCAGTTGATGCCGCGCTTCTGACAGAGGGAGCAGCGGCCGCCACCGTCGCACTTGATCTTGCTCGCATGGCAGGCGTCGCAGGCGGGCTCCTTGCGGGAATCGGGGACGACGGCGCCGTGTATCTTGGAGTGGCGGCGGAGAAGGTCACTAGACGTGTCAGTATACGGTGCCGCCTTGCTTAGACCACCGTCTCTCAGCAATGACAGTGATACAGTCTCTGGAAGATTGGTAGCGAAAAGTCACTTACAGACGGGTGAATGACCGGTCACAGGATGTGCATGCAAACAAGGGCCGGTCGTGGGTAGCCTTGTGCCTCTGCAGGTGCTCTTTGCGGATATACTCTCGTCCGCACCAGCACACGAATTGTTTTTTTGCCGGCTCAGCCTCGTCCATGATCCCTTTCCTTTGTCCCTCGCTGGCCCGCAGAAGTAGGAAAGGGAGGGCGTGTAGATTTGACCCCCAACGGGGGGGGGCGTGGGAGTTTAAAAGATTCAAGTGGCGTGCGCGAGACCACGCGAGAACGGGATGCGGGAGAGATGGGAAGAAAGACGGGGGGGGGGATTGACCGATCCGGTAACAGGGCTTGCTCGACAGAGAAGAAGTTAGAATGAGGAAGGGATGAGATGCGAGAAATGGTTGCGTTGTAGTTTTGTAAAGTGAAGAAGAGAAGACGCAATTAGAAATCACTGGATGTATGTATAACTCGAAATGGTAAGGGGATCGGACAAGAAGGATATTAAGGTGTATACCCCGTTTGCCTATTATTTTTTTCTGGATCTATCACGGAGGTTCGAATAAGATGAAAGATGATTGCGACGCTGCTGCCATGATGCAGGACGTCCGTCGCATCTCGGCACTTTTCTCATTCGCTCTCTTCCCAGGCAAGCAGATGAGGCGAGAGAGAGATAGACGGATGAAAATACTTGTGCGAAGTATTTATTTGTGTTCTTTTGCTGTATCCTGAGCAGCGTATATACCCCCTGTTTTTTTTTTTTTTTTTTATGGAGTCATTATGAGGCGGGCTCGGCGTCCAAATGAAGAAGTTCGGAGCAAGGGGTTCTTTGGTTTATAAGACAAAAACGTTGCCTGTTTTCCAAGATGGTTGAGGGTGGGAGAGCGGGATGGCCGATGAACCAGCGTCGGTCATCCCGCGTCATCTATATCTCATCGTACGCTAAGCCGGAGATGGTTTGGGGTGGATTTTTTATTGTTTTATTTTTTTCGTATTAAAGTGTGAAGGGAGGTCTTTTTGATGTGAGAGTTGGCTTGCAAGGCGGTGGTTATCCTTTTTTTTCGCCCGTGGTCGAAGGAAAAGACAAGGATCCTAGTATGTCCGTGGAGAAAATTGATACGGTATCTTCGGCCAACTCTTGCGTATCTACGTATTGTTGTTTACTTCTTTTCCAATGTTGGGGGTATGTTGCTTGAAAGTGAAAAGGTTGTTGGTTCGGAGGGGGGAACTGGAACCGATGAGGAAAAGAAAGAGTTTGCGAGATGCGTTTTATCCAGCCACGTGTGGTTCCCAAAGCTTGCATCTCGATATGACGTAAATGTCTTTTTCCGTCTTGGTCCGCGGAGTACAACAATCTCCTCCCCCCCCCTCCCCGCGGTTCCCTCACCCATCTTATCTATCCTCAGCACTAAGTACCCAAACCCAATTCTTTTTTTTTAACGGGGGGGGGGGGGGGGAAAAAAAAAGAGAGAGA
>JAFEME010000450.1:0-24697 GCA_018831755.1 Niveomyces coronatus
TAGCCTAGTAAGGAACCTAAGTTCTATAAGATATATCCTTAGAACCCTAAGTAGGAGAAAGCACTTAAGGAGTATCTAAAGGAAAACCTATAAAAGGGATATATTAGACTATCTAAATTACTAGTAGAATACCTAATCCTATAGGTTTAAAAGAAAAATAGAGAATTATAACTATACGTTAATTATTAATAACTAAATAAGATTATAATTAAAAATCGATACCTATTACTACTAATAGTAGAAATTAGGGATAAACTAGAAAAAGCTAGTTAGTTTACTACCTTTAACTTTAAAGGGGCTTATAACCTTATTTATATTATAAAAGGTCATAAGTAGAAAACCGCTATCTAAACTATAAAAGGATATTATAAATATTTAGTAATGCCCTTTAGACTTATAAATACACTAGCTATGTTTTAAACTATAATTAATAATATCTTATAAAGACAACTAGATAAATTCATTATTATCTACCTTAATAATATCCTTATCTACTCTAACACACTTAAGGAATATAAGAAACATATATATAAGGTACTATAAGTACTATAGGACAATAAGCTATTAGTTAAATTAAAGAAGTATAGATTCTATTAGTAGAAAGTTAAATTCTTAGGATTTAAGATCTAACCTAGAAAAATAAGTATAAGCTAATTAAAGATATAGGCAATTAAAGAATAGCTAACACTAAATACACTTAAAGAAGTTAGAGGATTTTTAGGATTTACGAACTTTTACTAATGCTTTATACACGACTATAGTAAAATTATAATACCACTTATAAACCTTATAAAGAAAGATTAAGACTTCTCCTAGACTAATATAGAAGAATAAGTATTCTAGGAACTTAAGAGTAAAATTTTAGAAGAACTAGTCTTACTTATAGTAGACCTAGATAAACTATTTAAAGTTAAAATAGATACCTTAGACTTTACTCTAAGCGGACAACTAGGATAATAAGATAAAGAAGGATAACTTCACCTAGTCGCTTTCCTCTCTAAGAAACTTTATAGACTAGAATTAAATTATAGTATTTATAATAAAGAACTTATAGTAATTATTAAAGCATTTAAGGAATAAAAACACTACCTTAAAGGGGTAAACTATAAGGTTAAGGTGTTTATAGATTATAAGAACCTAACCTTATTTATAACTATAAAGGATTTAAATAAATATTAAATTAGATAGTATAAAACCCTTATAGATTATAATTTTAAAATTATATATAGAAAAGGATCTAAAAACAGAAGAGTAGACACGCTTAGCTAAAGAGAGGATTTAAAATTAGAAACACTAGTAGATAACGCACTACTATTACGCACTAATAAGGATAGAAACCTTATATTAGGCACCTAAGAAATCAATATAACCTAGTAAGCTATACTAGATAATATATAGATACGACGAATTATATTAAGCGTTAAAAACGATAAATACCTAAATAATTAGGAAATAAATCTATATATTATAAAGAAAGGCAAGGCCTTCTTATATAATAAACAATAGTATATTCCTAGTACACTTTAGAAACGACTTATTAAGGAAATATATAAACACCTATTATATAGACACTAGGGTGTAACGAAGATAATTAATAGACTATAAAGATCGTATAACTTCCTAGAAAGTAGGAAAATTATATAAACAATAATTAAGGAATATAATATATATAATAAAGCAAAATTAGGACAACACGCGCTATATAGTGAATTATAACTAATACTACTACCTAAAAGAGTATAGTAAATAATAACTATAGACTTTATTATTAAACTACTAAAGTCTAAAGAACTAATAATAAGAGTTAGCTACGATAGTATCCTAGTTATTATCGATAAACTTATAAAATATGCTTACTATATTCCTTATATAGAATCTAGTAATACTAAGGACCTAGTATATATGGTTTTTAAGATAGTTATTGCTTAATATAGTTTACTAATAAAACTAATATTAGATCGTAATAAGTTATTTATATTAAACTTCTAGAAAAGTCTTATAGAAATTATAAAAATTAGGTAGAATCTATCTATAGCATTTTATCTATAAATAGATAGATAAATAGAAATCTTAAACTAGATACTTAAACAATACCTACGAAGCTATATTAACTATTAGTAGAACGATTAGGTAGAATAGCTACCTTTAGCATAATAGGCTTATAATAGCTCTAAAAATAAGAACACGAAAATATCACTATTTAGGGCAAACTATAGATTTAACCCTATAATTAAGACATACGCAGCATAAAGCGTGTACGCACTAATAGCTATAGCGCATATAGCAACTACTATAAATATATAAAAACATTTATAGAAAGAATAGATTTTCCTATAGAACTAAATAAAGCATTATATAGATAAAAAGAGATTATTAGCGCTAATCCTAGAGGAGGGGCATAAAGTATACCTTATCTATAAAAACATTAAAATAAAACGACCTAGCGATAAACTTAACTAGAAGAAAATAGGACTATTTATTATTAAATAAAAACTATTAAACACTAACTATAAACTATTATTACTAGAAGGGATAAAAATATATCCTATATTCTATATTTTATTACTAGAGAAAGCACTAGATAGTACTACGATCGCTATAAAAATTATAGTAGAAAATATAAATAAGTATAAAGTAGAAAGGATCCTTAAGGCATAAGGAAATATTAAAAATCGTTATTATCTTATTAAATAGAAAGGGTACCTAAACTTAGAAAACACATAGGAACTAATTAGAAACCTTAAAAACTGCCTAATAATAATTAAGTAGTTCTACTAGATAAAATCTATCCCTAGTCTACTACGCTAAAGGCCCTAGCCTTTTAAACATTCGCTACTACTTTAGATTTAAAGATAAGTAAATTAGAGGTAGAATAATCCTTTAGACTATCCTCCTAATCTAACTCTACTATACTATGTTTAAAAAGCTCCTTCTCCTTAGAACAAAGGAGCTCCTTTTATTTATAAAGATAAGTAAGACGACTTAAAGCTTCTATAGCATTATAATAGGCCTAAAGAGCCTTTTCCTAAGCCTTAGCTAAAGCACTCTCGGCCTAACGCTCCTAGGTTTCGACCTTATCTAGAGCAGTAGAGGCGCGCTCTAAAGAAGAACTAATAAATACACTATTATAAGGGCGGCCCTTAAGGGCGCACTTATAATAACAACTAGTAGATTTACTAACTATAGTATAGTAAATGCGTTTATAGTAATATAGCGTATAAGGCATAATCTTATTAAAAGAATTAGTACTATAAAGTTTAATATACTAAGTAAGATAAAGACGCTCTAAAGTTATATTACGACTAGAAGAAGTATAACTATATAGTTTCTCTATACGCCTAGACATACTATTAAAAAGAATAATATAGGAGGGAGAAATTAAAAGTAGGACCTATAAAGAATAATAAGGTCTTAAGGATAAGACTAATAGAGGAGGAGTATTATATTATAAACGATAAAAAGGCAGCGTTACTAAGCGGCCTAAGGAAACAGTTAAGTAAATAATAAGTAGCAACGCGACCCTAAGGGTTATATAACACGCTTATAGGGATCACATATAAGCATAGTAAGCGCTACTTACTATAATCACTAGTAAGTAAGTAATCCTAAATTATAGTAGAGAGATAGATAAGTATATAAGGGATAGAAATTCTAGTAGCTAGGCAGTCTAGATCTCTACTAATTAATCTAAGTAATAGTTTTACTATTAGGAATAACTTCCTAATAGTACTTACTATATACTATAATAAACTAACTCTCTAAGTATTAAGCCTACTTATATTTACTTAACTTACTTCCTAAGAAATAGACCCTTCTATAACTTAGAATAAGCCACTATTATATACGATCGCTATAAAAATTATAGTAGAAAATATAAATAAGTATAAAGTAGAAAGGATCCTTAAGGCATAAGGAAATATTAAAAATCGTTATTATCTTATTAAATAGAAAGGGTACCTAAACTTAGAAAACACATAGGAACTAATTAGAAACCTTAAAAACTGCCTAATAATAATTAAGTAGTTCTACTAGATAAAATCTATCCCTAGTCTACTACGCTAAAGGTCCTAGCCTCCTAAACATTCGCTACTACTTTAGATTTAAGGATAAGTAAATTAGAGGTAGAATAATCTTTTAGACTATCCTCCTAATCTAACTCTACTATACTATATTTAAAAAGCTCCTTCTCTTTAGAATAAAGGAGCTCCTTTTATTTATAAAGATAAATAAGACGACTTAAAGCTTCTATAGCATTGCGATAGGCCTAAAGAGCCTTTTTCTAAGCCTTAGCTAAAGCACTCTTAGCCTAACGCTCCTAGGTTTCGACCTTATCTAGAGTAGTAAAGGCGCGCTCTAAAGAAGAGCTAATAAATACACTATTATAAGGGCGGCCCTTAAGGGCACACTTATAATAATAACTAGTAGATTTACTAACTATAGTATACTAAATATATTTATAATAATATAGTATATAAGGTATAATCTTATTAAGAGAATTAGTACTATAAAGTTTAATATACTAAGTAAGATAAAGACACTCTAAAGTTATATTACGACTAGAAGAAGTATAACTATATAGTTTCTATACGCGCCTAGATATACTATTAGAAAGAATAATATAGGAGAGAGAAATTAAAAGTAGGACCTATAAAGAATAATAAGGTCTTAAGGATAAGACTAATAGAAGAGGGGTATTATATTATAAATAATAAAAAGGCAGTGTTACTAAGCGGCCTAAGGAAGCGGCTAAGTAAATAATAAGTAGTAATATAACCCTAAAGGTTATATAACGCGCTTATAGGGATTATATATAAGTATAGTAAGCGCCGCTTACTATAATTACTAGTAAGTAAGGTGATCCTAAATTATAGTAGAGAGATAGATAAGTATATAAGGAATAGAGATTCTAGTAGCTAGGTAGTCTAGATCTCTACTAATTAATCTAAGTAATAGTTTTACTCTTAGGATAACTTCCTAATAGTACTTACTATATACTATAATAAACTGACTTATTAAGTATTAAGCCTGCTTATATTTACCTAACTTACTTCCTAAGAAATAGACCTTTCTATAACTTAGAATAAGCTACTATTATGCTAAATTATATCTTATTAGTAGAGTTTAAGCATTTTTAGGATTATAACTAACGTTCTTAAGTATAAATTCGCTAAGGGCTTAGATATCTTTGGTTTCTTTATAATAAGAATATATACTATGCTCCTTCTATAAGATCAGAGTCATAGGAAGCGACGGAAGAGATAGGACTACCCTATTAAGGACTAGCCGAATACTACTTTAGTTATAGGTAAGCATAATATATAACTTATTTAAATAGTCTATCTTATTATCTTATATCTGTCTAATTTATACTACTATTATAATAAAAATATTTTAGGAGGGAGTAGGGGCGGGGTCATCTTTATAGTTAATAAACTATATAAGAAGGTACCTACGCCCTATAACGTACGCCTATACCGTTAGACCAAGGGCAAATGATTAGGTCATTGATCGCATTATAGGCAATCAACGTAGGCGTAATAGCAGTATATATAGCGTAGAGCAGTGCCGCCACAACGGTTTATTACACGCCCTATATAAAGCAAAACGTCTATTAGCTGTTTTCTATAAACTCGTCCTAACTCATAACCTCTATCCTAGCCTTAGCGAGAATATCACTATCGCTATTACTGTTTAGATAAGATAATAGCGGCGTCGTCGGGGAGGACAGCATTTTAGACCTCTGCGTATCTAATAGGTCATCACTTTTCTCGCTTTCTATGTCCAACTGTACTATAGACAGCCGAGACAGCGAGGCATACAACTAGGCAGCACTAACTCTGATGTCGCTCTACCGTGCGGTGGTGGCCTCGTTTTTATCACTTAGGGTATCTAGTATTAATTAATAATCTGGTCTTAATAAAGATAGAGGGCAATATACTTAGTGCTTCTCTATTAGTATTACTAGCACTTATATAGTCCTATTCGTATGTGCTAGATTGCACGTTACTATTCTCACTATTGATCTATAAGTAAACCATAGCATCTAGTCAGCCGTTATTTAGTGACGCTTATATTGATTTTACATTATCGCTATTTTTTTCCTAAGCATCTATTATGCTAGCACTTATAGCATTTGAGGAGGGCATTGTGCCTTTCTAAGCAACATCCGAGCGGGAAAACAAGGCGTCCTAGACAGGGGTTTGAAAGTTAAGATATTAAGAGACATTTAATGCTATAGTTTCCGCTATAAAGAGTAGTAAAGAGCTAAAACAACCGCGTATATACACTCGGCAAGATAGTTAGCGGGTAAAGGTAAGAGGTAAGAAACGAAGTCTAGAGCAAGGAATCACTAATGTTGTTAGCTTTATAGAATCGACGAAAAAGCTACACTTAGACAAAAAATAGCCACTTCTTACATATAGTACTAGCTTACGGTCATAGATCGAAAGACCCGCATATAAAAGTTGAAAGCAATATAGCATAGCAACTTACTCTTATAAAAAGTTGATTATGTCTTAGAAGAGCATATATGCCACCCCTAGGCAAACTAAACGCTATGATCTCGGCTAGTTTAGGTTCCTTATAGAGATAGTAGCTAGCGAACGATCGGCGTGGCCGCACCTATGTATACTTAGCTGGCTTATAGTGTAACTAGGTCTCTATTTATAACCTTCTTATAAACGAGTATATAAAAGAAGGCTACCCGCATGCCTAGCTTCTTACTTTCTTTTTTACGTACGTAGCGCGAAGGCTAGCATAATAAAAAGTAGAACGCCTCTTTATATATCGCCTCTCTATCGCCTCTCTATCACCGCTTCTATAGTTTCTGCCATGCCGAGAAAATGCTAGGAAGCAAAGAGTCCCGACGATATTTGGAAACTGGTCTAGTAAGCATTAGCCGAGATTGAGTATCGAAACGATTTTAGCAACTAGGAAGAACACCGGCTTTTAGATGCTAAAGCAATTATACTTAAACGAGTCCCTGCGCGTGTAAATCACTTAGCGAGAACACGGACCGAAAAATATGTCTTATTTCTTGTTAAAGTGCGTAGAATTTATAAGCCAACGATGCAGTTAATATGCGCCGCTATTATCTAGAAGAACTAGGTGCGTTATATGCACGCGAATAACGTGCTAAAGTTGGTTAAACTTTTAGTAGATAAGCAAAGCGAGCTTAATTTTACGAACGGTACTATTCCGTCTCTAGTAACTACACATTTCCTATAAGGTAAGTTTCTTCGATAGTTAGTTAGGGCTTTCTCTTTAGGACTATCTTAGTTCCTACCGTACAACCTGCTTACGAAACAAATTATAAATCTTAGAAAGCGTTGTAGAACGAGAGCATTCTATCGTTACCACCGCGACGAATCTAGAAGCGAATTATATCCCCGTCGAAGGAATAATAGAGAGGAACTCTATAGACACTAGAGCAGACTAAGAATATAGACCTCCTACTATAAATACCTTTAAATCTAGACCGCTGGGCGTGCCTAGACGGGCTATAGAAGGGCAGGCCGTATAAGTGAAATAGTTAAGATAGGGCATAGTCGCCTGTTTCGACGAGAAATTCGCCGACGTGACTAAGTGTGCCTATAGGCAAGCTATAACCATGTTTTTCCTAAGTTAGGGTGGTTCGGTCGGCTATCTAATGACGATTCCTCTAGATTTATCTATAGTAAAGCGACTTTTAGAAGAACTCTCTAGTAATGTTCTACGCACGATAGATGATATGCTAGCACTTAAAGTCAAAGGTGGCGTTATAATCGTAGGAAGGGTTTTTAACTTTAAGAGCTTCACTAGTCACGCTACAGCTAGCCGCCTCGGCAAGCGACTCTAGCAATATATCGAAGCAGGTCCTAGCTAATAGACGGAATTATAGTTTAGCATATAGTGTATAGATAGTGTATCACTATCTATTTCACTAAAATACTACTATCTTAGCATTGCTATTAACACAATAGACGCTACTAGAATACTTGATTATCTATCTAGTAGAATGTAATTTATTTATACCTATAAAGCTGCCTAATAGACCTTACCGCTGTAAATATAGAGCACTTTATCCTCTTCTAAACAGCCTTTCCCTATTTTATAATCGTGATATTCCTCGGCTATAATCTTGTTTATTACATTAGCATCTATCTAGTATATCATTCCACTATTCCTAAAGAAGGTGCTAAAAGCATTGTCCTCCTAGAATATTGTCTTAGTGCCTTTTAATTTTTCTAGCACAAAGGGCTGGCTTTTTTATTAGCGCAGCAATTCTAAGGGAGTGAATTTTCGTACTATCGTGTTAAGACTTTAGGAGTTGCGAAATTTATAGTGGCCACGCGGTTTAATGTGTGTTAGGCATAGTTATAGTTAAATTATAGTGGCAATATATTTAGTTGCTGCCTTAGGCTACACAAAGGTACAATTTCGCAGGGACAATAGGCTAAACTAGCATATAATTGCATAAGTGCACGTGTTTATTAGCCAAGGCAGCCCTACGTTAAAGCTAAGTTCGATAAACTATATATAACACTATAAATTTGTAATTTTTATACATAAAAGCTCTTCTAGCTTTCTATTGCTAGTCGGGAGAAATAGTCGTTCCGTAGTAACCAGGTTTACGTATGCCTAGTCGGCTAGAAAAAGAAAAGACTTACATCTACCATAGAGTAGGCGCTTAAATGTGCTAATTGCGGCTAAGGATGTAAGGCTACGAAGGGTTAGCCTTTAAGACGAGAACTAAAACCCTGCATCTAGTTGTTCCGCGGGTCTTACTATGCCACCACCTTTGCATTACGTAGTGTACACTACGCAGTAATATTAACAAGAGAGTATGATTATTCTTAAGGGTCGGCCAACTAATTAATTCTAAGGCGGCGCCTATAATTCTTTTTTTTTAAGTTTTTCTCGCGCATTACGATAGTATCTAGTACGCATAGGCAGCTTTTTATAGTACGTATAGTAGGCCGATCATAGCTTAATAAAAAGAAAAATGCGCTAAAGCTCGCATTAAATGTGCTTTAAATTAAAAACGAGATTTATTATAATACTACTTCTATATAGAGATGCTACGATAAGTCACTCTAAGTTAGTAATATATAAATTCCCTTAATAGCCACTTTTCTCTACTTAAAATTTTAGGCCTAGTCTTCGCGACTCCCTATACTATATATTAGAGCCTAGAAGCTTTATAACTAATTCTTAAGCTTCTTAGATAGTATTATCTCCTACTAAGCGGTTAAGTAGTAACTAAGTTAGTTCCTAGTAGACTTTGTATTTAATAGCCCTACTCGCCGCCTAGCGTGCCCCGCCTAAGCGCATAAAATTATACGCTAGGTAGCTACTTATTAAAGTATATTTCTTCTATACGCCTCTCTTAACTAAAGTGTGATTTTTCTTATAACATTAGATCTTAACTAGCATAGGATGCCTATAGCGTGTATCTACCTTTATTTACTTATTTATATATTAATTATTATAAATATAGGTGTTAGGCACTACTATAATATTATCTTCTTATACGTAATTAGTCGATTAGAGCCCTAATTAGTGTTTAAGTATTAACTTCCTTTACTACCTAGTCTATTATAGTTAATAGGCAGCGCTAGCCTAGATAGGCTTCCTATTACCTACTTATATTTAGCTATAATCGCTAAAATACGATCTTTATTATTACTATAGGGACTTATTATAGTGCCTCCTATAGCATATAATAATAAATAGGATCGGTATAAAACATTAGACTTGATATCCTAGAAATCATCGTCGTTATCTACTAGTATGTCTAAGGCACTATTAGTAGAATCTTTAACACTCGCTTATAAAGAAACTAAAAGTAAAGAGCCTATTAATAGACTATATTTTTTAGACGAATTGTCCTTAGAGTATGCGTTAGAGAAGCCTATTTTGCTTAGTAGCACTTTAATATAACTAAGAAATTTATAAAGGAAGATAGGAGGACCTTACTATCTACTTATACTTATATATAGTAGCTTAATGTCCGCTAGTCCTGCCTTAGGTTATACGCTGTCCTTAAATATTATAACTATTAGTAGTATAAGTAGTGTATAGCTAGTACTATAGCTCTATTAAATTATAAATCTAGAGTTTTAAGGCTCTACGTATAATAAAGAACTACTAGCTATATAGAAAAGAAGATCGTCTATTATATAGTCTAATAACTACTAAAAACTCGCTATCTATATATACTTTATATTATAGCTAATATAAGAACATATAGCGTTAGGATGTGTTTAGCGCTCTTTACTTAGTCGTAGGTTAGTAGACCTTTATTAGCAACACTTAATAGAACATAGCTAGCGTAAATAATATTTAATATAATTAAGCTTCCTTAATAGCTAATTAATAATATCTACTATCTTATACTATATAGTATAGGCGACTAAGCATTATAATATAATAATTAGTTAAAGTTAGCTTAGATATATATTACTTAGAACATGCCTAAGTAGAGGCAGTATAGGATAGAACACATTATTCTACTAGATATACTATAGCTAGGTCTTAAGGAGCTAATATAATAATATATTATTTATTATATTATTATATTCCTTATAAAGGTTAGTTTTACTAGCGATAAGGTAAAGGGTAAGGCGGTTCTTTATCTTACTTACTTTTTATAAAACTTAATAGTATATAATTAGTAATAAAAATTTAATAGAAGTCTTAATTATTAGTTAAATAACGCTTAAGATAAAAGCAATATTAGTAAGCATAGATATAGTCTTATTAATTATATAATTTATAGGGGGGAACATAGGGGCATCGCCCTTATAGGAACAACTAATAGTGTTAGAAGAGGGGTGAAAGGATGCTATAGGTAGGCAAGGGGCGCAATATAGCTAAGAGAAAAGAAAAGTAAGAAGGCATAAAAGTGCTAGGCCGTAGACCTAGCGGTGGGTAGGTGGTTGCTAGTCTTATAGAAAGCCGTAAAGCGGCAGGTCTAAAGTAGGTACAAATGTCAGAAAGAGAAGGCGGTGGCGCGGGGCAGCCAATTTGCAAGCAACAACTTTACGGCACCACAGGCACAACCACATGGATTAAGGCAGCTAGGTAGCAGTGCGGCATGGAGCATGGGTGCGCGGTCAACAAGCCGGCCTCCTGCAACAAATTAAACGGCCGCAATCGCGTACCATGAGGATTGATTGTCCGCGTCATGCTCAGAGCTTGCCCGAACACTTCAGCATCGATTTACACGCAGCCGAATTTAGTTGACCGAAACAGCCTTGGGATGTATGCGCAATACGCAACAATTAGACGTAACAGTAGGGTGATTGATGAAGGTAACACCAGCTTAGCTGTATAAACCTAACACACCTATCAGAACTCGTGAGTGTCGATAGAAATCGACCAAACACAGCTAAATTCCATTCGAACAACCGGCCAAGTGCAATGGGCTCTTTCACAGAATTTCTGTACAGGCAGCTTACCAGCAAGCCCAAGCCGCTCGCGGCCTCAGTGCGCCTTGACGGCCAAACGGCGCTGATCACTGGTGACAACGCCGGCCTCGTTCTCGACGCCGGCAAGGAGCTCGCTGCCCATGGGTTGAAACGCCACATCATTACCGCACGAGATGTTGCCAAAGGCGAAGCGACTACAAATGAAATCGTCCAAGCTGCCCCTGGTGTCGAGGTTGAAGTCTGGCCTTTAGACTACGACTCGTTCCAAGGCATTACCGACTTCGGCAAGCGAATCATCGCCGACGTAGGTCGGCTCGATATTGCCATTTTAAACGATGTCTGTCAAGTTTGTGGATGGCGTGATGAGTCCAAGACAGGTCATGAGGCTCACATTCAGGTTTGTAAGCCATTGTATGATCTACCCAGGATCTTATATTGCTACTGGCCACACCTGCTGAAATACTTTTCTTTTTTCTATCTGTACGTGAACCCCCGAGGTAACGCCATCGTTTCCACCTATGTTCTCGAGTCGCTGGATCGCACCGCCAAGAACGTTGGTAATCCTACCTCGGCGACCAGCAGGTCAAGAAGTAAGTAGAAAGAAATGGCCTCGCCAAGAAAACCATATATTCCAATATTCTCACCGGGCCTTTGGCTTTGTGCTGTCGCAGAAGGGTGGAGAACTGCAGCGGAAGATCTGGAAGGAGACTGTTGCCCGCTGAGAAACGAAGCGCATCTCGCTGAGATGCTCGAGACTCTCGACAGGCAGTAGATATTGAGACCGTGTCACAGGACCAGCTGGCGAGCCACCTAGATCCTGCAACATCATTATCCTCACCAGCCTCGCATCAAGACCGACTCATTTTTCTGAGCTGCTTTAATTTATTGCCCAAGTACCTTGAATAGCTTTTACTCTTGTTTTGAGTTCTGATAATGGCGCTATCATCTGTTGACGCAAGTTATCTCTTCCCTTTCGTACCGTAGCTGTGCGGCTACTTGTACAACCTCAGCTGTCACCATTTGAGCTCAAAGATGTAGCGAAGGGAAAAGCTCCTTGTTGGGTTCCTTTCTCCATAAGATCCGTTTGCTCAACCCCCGATATCTGGGCTGAGCACTTCCTTTGGCGAGTTGAAAGTGCAGGTATCGCCGGCGTGTTTAAACAAGCCCGAGAGCGTCAGTGAGCATGAGTTCCTGTGACCCATCGAACCTGCATTTGTGGACAGTTCCATAGACAACGGCAACGAGCCATAATTCTCTTGCCGCAGTCAACTTCACGGCATGCCTGGATGCCGCGGCGATAACGGGGCGCAAGTTGCGTCAGCCTGATGAGACTACAGGGCCGCGATGGTACAGTGACGACTGAGCATCGCTGCTGCTGATGCGAGCCATGAATGACGCGTAGCCGACACGGAGGCGAACGCCTAGAAGGACGATGAAAATGGCAGTGGGTCTCGCTCTTCAGCCATAGCCAAGCTCCGTGACGACTTTGACGAGACCATTCATTCGTGCGGGCGCTGGTGCAGAGGCAGTCGCCGAGCCTCGTTTGTGACGCGATTCTCGCTGTCATGGTAGGCATGCTCTCCGTCGGCCCTCCATCCTGAACGGCGCAATTGGTTCAACCAGGCATTCCAGGCGAATATTAGCCCACTGGGCCTTGTGGATGTGGATGGAGCGCTGGCGAAGGAGCGTGAATGAACACGGTTTTGGCGCTCACGGGCGTAGTGAAGTACATCATTTGTCTAGCGTTCGATTATTGTTCTTATAATGATTTCTGATGTATGATACGTAGTCCTGATATATTTTACCCGTCGGAAACTCAAAAGCGCCACATCCACGTGTCACTTGCACCGCGCAACACTTCGCCGAGACCAAACACCTCGCCGTAGCCTCAGCTTCTCTCTCCTCCCTCTTTGCTATACCGTCCCTCAAACAGCATTTGCGAGATGTTTCGATCACACCGCCACGATGCCATTTCACAAGAGCTTCTTCCGTACGCGTCACTGGTCGACAGTGTGGGAGAATAATCTAAAAACAATGAAAACTACCAGGGACCTCGCCTCCAACACCATTTTTGTTGCTGTCGATACCGAGCCTTGGCTGGATAGCAAGGGAAAAATCCGAGATGATAAAGAGGCTTCCGAAATCGGTCTGGCATTCTTATTTCCTGGATTCACTGCCGGGGCGAGGAATGGGCCGCCTCGAACATTCTCAGAGATTTGCGAAAAGTTCTCCGTTTCATCTCACTGTGTTCGTATCAGCGATCGGAAGAGGCTTGGCGGAGAACAGTTTTGGCTGGGGGGTAGGAAAAGAATCGTCCCGTCGCTCGACCCTGAACAAGTCGAAGAAGCTCTCGTCAATCTTGTTCAGACTGCTCAGCAGGCACATTCCCCTGGTCGCCAGCCTATGGAACTAACGCTGGTTGGTTTTGCTCTCCATGCGGAGTTTCGCATATTTTCCCACCACTATCCTCGCTTTCTTAACTGCTTTACTTCATGGGTAGATGTGCAGGACCTGACTGGAGAACTTCTCATGTCAGTGGCCCAGTTGCCAAGCCTGCAGAATACGCTCATCGGGTTTGGCTATGAACGCACCTATCCGACTATTAATCGGAACTGCAGTGGACATAATGCTGGCAATGATGCTATGCGCATCGTGGGCGCTCTCGTGTCGCTGCTGTTCTACGAACCTTGCAGGGAAGATCTTGCTCGCACTTGTCATGAATACCACGCGCTTAGCCACAAGCAAAGGCGGCATAGCCTTAGAGTCAGCATGGGCATGAACGCAGGCGACTTATTTCGCGGAATTTGTCCCGTGCCCCGAGAAAAATATCCGTTCCGGACCAGGGTCGAGCTGCCGGAGGCTACACTGGAAGCGCACGTGGACCCGGAAGTTCTCTGTGAGTATTTTCTTCGCTTCCGTCCCGTGGCAGTCGGGTCTGGCAGAGCGAAGAAATTTGGAGGTTGGATCTGCCTGGCTAGTCTCGACGAACTCAACAAGTTTCTGGCCGAAGTTGATGGACTGGAAGATGCACAGGGTCGCGGTAAATGGATCGCAAGGTCAAGGTATGACCCGAGCGTGGTAGCTGCGACTACGCAGGCCGAGTTGCACGAATACCTGACGAAGAAAGCACAAGCTGAGATTGAAACGAAAAGGAAGATGCGGCAGGAGAGGAAGCGTCTAGAGGCGGAACGGGACGTCATAAGTGGTCTAGGTTTATAGTTTCTTATTCTATACATGCTTTTTCTCTTAATTTACTATAATATTTATTCTATTATGCTCTAGCAAGTTGAAGTGCTGCTATGAGGGAAGAAGAAAGAAGAAAGCAATATGATGAATTTGGCATATGTCCGTAGCCCCCCCCTTCTATGACGGGAAGTACGTACACATGTTGCGGTGAGGAATCCCTCTAGGAGCCTATACACGACTTCAGTATGTGCGACCGAGGGAGTTCTGTCAGAAGAGAAACATGATTCGGTGACAAATATAAAACCGGCCTCGCGCGAGGTTGTGCGACACTCCCGTTGACCGACTTTGACTCAGGTGAGCCATCGTGGAGCGTTGCGGCATGGGACAGTGGCTGCATGTCGGGTATCAGCATGAAGCAGCTGCAAGCCGCGCAATTAGTTGGTCAGTTTTTTCTCTGGAACGAGCGGCTTGTCGCATATGCAGACAGCACAGTCGCCTCGGCACGAGAAACGAATTGGCCGGTAGCCTCATCCGCCTTGCCAGTGTCGGCATTACCACCACCACTGCACGTCGGTAGCCGCCGTGCTCTGATTCTCAGCTGGGGGCTGAGTGAAGGGAAATCGAAAGTCTTGTCGACTCCTGGGGAGTGACGCCTTGTTGTGCCATGGGCAGACACCAGCGCCTAGCTACACCTACTTTGTCTCGCCTTTGATGATGCAGGCCGCAGGGCACACCCGAAGCGCGCATGTACAACGTCTTTGTGGCTCCCCTCCTCTCCGCTGGCTGATTCACATGTGTACGTCTATTATAAAATGGTTGAAAGCCTTCTTTCGCGGGAAAGAAAAAACAAGAGAGGCTCGCTCGCTACTTCGACACGAATACCGATAATACACATACAGTATGATCCCACCACCAGATACAACGGAGACAGCAGGCGGCGACGGCACAGTTGATGCGGCGCCGGACAAGAAGCTTGGCCAGTCGATACGAACTCTAGAAGAACGATGCGCCACTGTTAACACGAAAGGCGGCGAGCATGCGGACCGAAACGGTATGAAGAGTCGAAAGCTGGCGCAAGAGCTGGTCATCAGCCTGAGCGCCTCGTCGAGTCCCGACATGTCGTGGGCATGCGAGAGCCCGGAAGAAGATCAGGCAAAAGCTACAAAGCCGGATCAGACGCCGATATGCCGGGTCGTCGAGGACAGATCACCGACGGCGGCGGGCGCACCGTGGTCCGGGGGCGGCGGCGGGGGGGAGCCGGCGTGCTTCGGCAAGGGGACGCCGGTGATGCTGGCGACGGGCCGGTTCGTGCCGATCGAGACGCTGCGGACGTGCGCGCAGATGCAGACGCCGGCGGGACCCCGGGCGCTGGTCGGCCTGGTGAGGACGCACGTGGAGCGGCACTGGCTGTGCTCGCTGGACGGGGTGCACGTCTCGCCGTGGCACCCGGTGTCGCGGGACGGGCGGCGGTGGGAGTTCCCGGCGCACGTCACGGGCACGTACGTGCTCTACACGGGGCACGTGTACTCGGCGCTGCTCGAGTACGACGCGGAGCCGCGGGCGCACGCGCTGCGGTTCGGCACGGCATGGGGCGCGACGCTCGGGCACGGCATCGCGGCGGCGGCTGGAGAAGACGAAGACGACGACGATGATGATGTGCGTGCGCATGTCTTCTTCGGCGACTATGACCGCGTCTGCGTGAGCATGCTCCGGCTGCACACCCGCGACGGCTACTTCCACTCGACGGGCCTGCTGAGGGATGCGGACACGGGGCTCGTGAGCGGGTTCGAGCCGTAGCGAAAGGATTGTAAGAGGGGCAGAGCAATGATATGTTGCAAAGTACATTGAGTTTTTTTGGAGGTTATCTAGAGCTTTTAGGGCCACGTCTTGGTTTTTATTCACAAAAGGTCTCGGTGATCAACCACGAAGGCGATGCTGAGGAGGGAACTGAAAGTGATGCTGCCTTCCTGAGGCTTCTGACTATTTCCCACTGACGGGTAGACGAAAGATGAAACCATGGACAGAACAAAGCAAATACAGAAAAGAAAAAAAAAAGACAGAAGAAAAAACCCTTCAAGGCGACTGGCATAGTTGGTAGTCACGTTGCATCCGGCACTGCGACAAGGGGATCGTAACCGTCCCCCGTCGGGGCTAGCCAGCGCCAGGATCCGGATAGATCGGGGCCCAGAGCCGTATCTAGAGTTGAGAAGATTTTTTTTTTCTTCATGGTCAATGTGCTTGATTCGAACCGAAAAGCACGTGAAGAGAATGACGAGACTCTGTAACACGAGAAGGCAGGAAGCGGTCAAGCCTGTGAATATAGCAGGGGAAGCACAAGAAAAAAAAAAGGAAAACCAAAAAAACAGATTATTCGATACGAGGAGAAAGCCTTTTTTACGAGGTATAGTCGGCTCTCTTGTATTACCCAGGAATGCTACCTAAACGGGCGTCATGTTGGAAAGGCCCGTATAGGCTCAATATCGACGTGCGTCTCTGTATGCAGAGTCTTCTACGTCTGCAGCAATAGTGTCATGCAGAAGATTTTTTTTTTTCCGTGCCCCTCCTAAATCGAAATGAGAGACGTCGTTCTAGATCCATGATAAAGTAGGGAAAAAAAAAAGAAAGGAAATTTTCCACGCAAAATGGCCCTGAAAAAAACGCCCATGTCACTTTGTCGTCTTTTGAACCCTGGGGAGCCGGATCGAGAAGTACACCGTTCACTAGGGCTACATTGGGATCTTGGCCGAGGACGCCGTGAAAAAACAAAGAAGGTTTTGATTCACATTTTTTTTTATATTATGCCTATTTCGTGTCGTGAGCATTTTAAAAAAAAAAAAACTAAAAGGCTCGGGGCTGCGTCGCGGTCGCCACGATGCGCCACGTCTAGGAAGTGACGACATGGAAAGACGAGAGCTATATTTAAATATTGAAAAATAAAAAATAAAAATAAAAAAAGAGGCATTTGGAAGAATACGGAGGGTGCTCCGGGTTGCATTGCAGGGACGTTGGAACGGAGGACGCACAAACCACGGAGACGACTGAATCATGGAATGGCAAAGACAAGAAATATCATTTTTTTAGAAGAGAAAAACAACACAGATGTGATTAAGAAATGCAGGCCAAGAACGACTAAGAGCAATAAGAACAAAAAAAAAAGGTTTCATTATGATGCAACTCCACCACGTCGGCGTCTGTGCATGGATGCCTCACCTGCAAAATACGAGAAGTCCAGCCTCGAAAACATATAAATAGACCACCCCCTCGTTTGTCTTTTTTATTCTCGTTTCATTCATTACAGACCAGCTCCCTCTTTTCTCAATATATACGTCTTACACTCTCCTCAAGACACACCTTCATCATCGTCATCATCATCATCATCACCCCGACAACCATGAAGTGCACCACCTTCCTCGTCCTCGCCGCCGCCGCCGCCGTGCAGGCTCTGCCCGGTACCTCCAAGCCTCTCGGCGAGCTCTCCCTCGCCGAGCCGCACGACTACATCCCCGGCGAGCGACTGTACCCGCAGCGCGTCGTGCGTAGCATCGGCTTCCCCGGCCCCATGTTCACGGAGGAGACGTTCCGCGCCGAGGCCCTGCGCGAGTGCAAGAACGAGCCGGCGTGCAGCACCGTGCTCGGATACTACCGTGAGTCTTGATCCGCGGGGGGGGGAAAGGAGGCAGAGGAAGAAGAGGGCTGGCGAGAGTATAAACGCAGAGGAGCGCTCGGGCGTCGTCAACGGCACGGAGCGCCCGTTCTGGTTCGGCTGGCTGTTCGGAGGCGATCGCGCCCTCGAGAGCGACTTTCATCACTCGCCCGGCACCGAGCACTCGTTTGTCTACACCATCCCGGAGTAGAAGGGAATGTATCGGCTGCAAGTCTTCTTAACTTGATACACACTGTTTCTGGGGGGGGATAAAAATGTTTAATGTCAATCACGACCAAGGCCGGCGCGCCCTCCCCTCGCGACTCGACCATTGTTAGCTTATATTATCTTATTAATACACATGACTTTGTGAAGATGAAATTATCGGTACGGAGAGAAAGAACAAAACCCATTTCCTAAATGTGACGATCTGTAACCCCCCAGCGAGTCATTGCTGATAGTGCGATCTGCGCGCGCTTTGTCTCGGCTGGGATAAACTCGTGTGATCCTTGACGTGACGGATAGCTCCGCGCTTGTGTCTCCCCCATGTCATGGCTTAGCAGTCTCATCTTGGTACAAACAAATCACTGGTCAGAGCCGCGCACGGCAACTACGGGCTGACGGAGGCCTCAAGTTCCTGCTTATAGTACTTTGCTACATGTACAGGCCGGTGACGCATAAGATCGACCGCCGTCAACGAGAGCGCGAGGAGAACGGTGCGAAATGCAGGCATCCCCGGGAGACGCAGATCTAGTCGGTACACGTACAGGACCGCTGGACATGCATCACTCGTCGTCATCTGCTCCAGCCGAAGTACATGTTTGACGCTTGATCGACTGTGAAAAGTGAGAGAAACAACCAGCCTAAAAGCCATTATCGATGCTGACCCTTCAACAAGAGGAGAATACCAAGACAAAGTCATCATTAACCATCGTCTTCTAGCACAAACGCGTCACACTCCCTTCATTCGTCCCCGTTGACGCCAACCCCCCAAAAGCGCCTTTCACAGCAGCTCTAGCGTCTCGTCGATAGTATCCGAGATGCTCGGAGGGAGGAGAGTCTCGATCCAGACGTTGCCCGCGCGGTCGGTGCCCGTGCAGACTATCCCGCTGGCTAGGTACCGCCACATGCCTCTGATCGCGAGGCCTCGGAACATATGGTGGACCATGCGGCCGTCGGCGGCGTCGGCCCCCTCACAGGCCAGCGCCGGCGAGAAGTCGACGGTGTCGTAGAGGGCGAGCTTGGTCCAGTCCGAGTGTATATACGCCGCCCACGTCGGCCTCCCGACCGGGAGCAGCAGCGGCGCCGCCACCTGCGCTTCCGTCAGCTGCTCCGAGATGGCCCTCCTCAGCAGCCGCGCCACGTGCGCCAGCCCCTTGTCGCCGTCACCCCTCGAGAGCGGCAGGTACACCAGGCCGTGGACGTTCTGGACGAGTCCCTCACCGACGGCGGCGGCGACGGGCCCGCGCAGCCTCGGGCGCATGTTGACGACGGTCGTGGCCATGATGCTCCGCGACCTCGACCGGGTCATGAGCCGCGTCCCGACCGCGAACAGTATGTCCGCATCGCTCATCGAGGGCGCCGCCGCGCTGCCGCCCGGTGGCATCGGGGAGGCCCTGACGCGCCGCCGGATGCGCTCCATCCTCCGCGCCGGAATGCACACCGTGCGCTGGTGGATCGTGCGGCGCGTCACCACGGCCCAGAGGTACAGCAGCAGGGACACGAGGCTGCCGACCGCGCCCGCGAGCTGGCCCTCCAGCACCCACGACGGCGGCGCGGCCTCGCCGCCGCCGCCGTCATCCGCGCCGTCCAGGAAGTCGACCCCGGCTCCGCAGCGCGGGCTGACCTCTTCGGCGCGGCCGGCGAGGACCAGCGACCAGGCCTCGACCAGCAACCTCATCGCCTCGGCGTCCATGAGGCTATGCAGGTGGGTGAAGGTGACCACGTGCAGCGAGAGCACGGGCGCGTCCGACGACAGGTAGTCGCGCTCGGTGCGCGGCTGGCCGGGCTGCACCACGAGAGCCTCGTACTCGGGCTGCGGCATGCCGCCGCCACCGCCGCCGCCGCCGCCGCTGCTGCTGCTGCTCGTCACCGGTGCCGACGCCGACGCTACCGCCGGCGGTTCGGGGAGCAGGCGGCCCAGCGGGTGGCGCCTCGTCTCGGCGTCGTGGTGGGTGTGCCGGAACTGCACCGCCGGCCGCGCCGCCGTCTACTCGAGCGGCGAGTGTATCTCGTACCGGCCGTCGCGCCCCTTCCTGAGCCGCCCGCCCAGCTTGCGCCACTCGCCGATGGACAGGAGGTGGACGAGGGACTGGTGGAGCTTGTTCGCGTCCAGGCGGCCCCGGAAGCGGAGGGACCAGCATGACGTAAATGACATTATGGTCGAGCTCTGGTCAAGCCGGTGCAGCGGATAGACGATGTAGGGCTCTCTGGGCATGGCGGGAGGGGAAAAAAATAAGAGAATCGACGGCTCTAGGTGAACAATGGACGTGGCCTCTTGTGAAGGTGTGCTTGGATATGCGCCGCTTTTATTCTCTCTCTGCCTCTCTCCCTCTCTCTCTCTCCCTCTCTCTCTCTCCCTCTCTCTCTCTCCCTCTCTCTCTGTCTCTCCGTCTCTGCAACTCAGGAGTTAGTCGTTGCTTTATGGGTAGACGCCGACGAGACGAAAACGAGAATTGGGCAATGGCGAGAAATATGTGGGAGTGCAGGCAGTACATGGCATACGGTCTCCTCGAAATCTCCTATAGCAAGTCTCATAAGTCTCTCAAGTCTTATAAGTCTCATAGGTCTCATCATTATGATAAGTAGAGCCCGCCAATTGTGTTGACATGCTCTCTTTGTCTTAAAAGTAGAGTGGCATGTAGCTCCCGACAATCTCATTTTGCTCTTCTTTTCTCTCTAGGGAGGGCCGACAAGCCTCATGCTGGCAAGAATATCTTGACCTTGCCAGTGGCGTGGATGTTGCTCGTATTCAGCGAGTCCTTCTCCGTGGTCTCGGCCACTTCGACACTAGGAGCTTCGACCATTCTCATCGTACCAAACAGGGCCTGTCGCCGATCTGCCGTCTTGCCGCGCGCGGGGAAACGTCGCACATCATTAACAATACATAATACATAGCCTACCGCCCGGGGGAAGGGGGTGGGGGGGATGGTTGCTGGTCGACCTAGAAGGGCAATATGGTGCAGCATACTTGGCGTCAAGCTCTCAGGCAAGGTTTTTAAAGCATGTCTGGCTTTACCAGAACAGTACTGCTGATCTCTGCGGATCAAAAGATTATACATTGAATGGCAATCGCCCCAACACCGGAGAAATGGGTCTCTAGCTCTGATGAACTAATGTGACTAGACTTGCTTGCAGAACATGAGGACATTATGGGTAGCTGATATCACGTCTCGAGCCGTAGGCCTTGTCGGTGCCAAATGAGTCGTCACTTTGTGCCGTTGTTGTCTCGATCATAGTCTCTCTGCTGCTCGTTCCCGCTCGTGGCTTACTATATGTATAGAGAGAGAGAGAGGAGCGGAATACATCTAGACAAAGTGAGCTGGACAACCGAACCATCATGTCCGAGACTTTCATATGAGCTCGCTTTTATTGCCAACAATCCTCGGAGATTCACTGCAGCATCCATACATGTTGCTGTATACTGGTTTGCAGCGAACAGAAACCAAATTCAAAAGCACAAAACTTGGATTCCTTTCTTTTTTTCTACTTCCGCTGCCAGCTACTGCTTTAGCGCCGGCAGTGGCCGACCGTCTCTCGTCTCATTGGGCAGCAGCAAGCAAAATAGACTCTCGGCACATCTCAAACGAAGGGCCTCCTGTGGAGGCCTTCACGGAAACATAGCGCCCGGATCTTGGTGGTCCTCCGGCAGACGTCTTCAAGAGACCTGGGGCCGGGGACCTGCGTTTTTCTCTCCAGCAGAGCCGCGCGGTACTCGTTCCTTTAATGCCGGGGAGGGGGGGAGGCTTTTGAGATCAACGGCTTCCTGCACGCGCACTTGGACGAGAGCGAAACGCCCGAGAACCTTTCTCGGCAGTTCTCAAACCCGACCATCCGGGCTAGGGAGTCCTCCGAACACGCCGGGGCGAACTGTACGAGGAGACGCTCCTTATAAAGCCGCGCCAATGGATAGGATTACCCTCTCCTCTTTACCCCCATTCAACGAGAAGAAAAAAAAAAAAGTACAAGACGTGGTTCGGAAGCGGATTGCTCGTGTCATCCGTGATACGCAGAAACCCAAAGGACGGAATACTCGGAACAAGGGACGGAATGCTCGGAACAAGAGGCGTTGTAGTTTCTGTCTGGCCCCCTCGCCGTAGATCTCGCAACCATGTCACCCACACAGACTCTTCAACTTTCCATTTTCTAATTTATTTTTATTATTATTATTTTCTTCTCCGTCCGGGCTTAAGACGACGTAGCCAAAAGATGAGGGGACATTGCCCATGATTGGCGAAGAGACTCGATGGCGTTACTAAACCTTCAGCTTCCTCCATGAGAGGGGAGATCGCCTACACACACACATACAACTTGCCCTCCATAATCACGACATAAGCCATTTAAAACATCCCCCGCCCCCCGAGCATAAAAACATTTCCCATTCCTATTCCCCTACGTCTTCGCGGATTCAAAGCACATAACCGAAAGAAAAACGAACCCAGCCATGGCCGCCCCCTCCAACATCCCCCTCGTCATCGACGGCAAGGAAGTCACCACCACGGAGACCTACGACGTCGTCGACCCCCGCACCGGCGCGCGCCTCTGGACCGCCTCCAGCGCCGGCGTCTCCCACGCCGTCGCCGCCGCCGACGCCGCCGCCGCCGCTCAGCCCGCCTGGCAGGCCACCCCGCCCGTCGAGCGGCGCGAGGTCCTCCTCCGCGCCGCCTCCCTCCTCAAGGAGCGCGCCGACGACCTCGCCGCCCTCCTACTCGAGGAGACCGGCGCCCCCGTCTCCTTCGCCGCCCCCGTCTTCCGCGGCACCGCCGAGCTGCTCTACAACATCGCCTCCCACCTCACCGTCAACCTCGACGGCAGGCTCGTCACCGTCCAGGACCCCCGGCGCGAGGGCCGTCTCGTGCGCGAGCCCTACGGCGTCATCTTTTCCATCGTGCCCTGGTCCGTCCTTTCTCCTTCCCCCCTGCGTCTCTTCAACCCTTGTAACAAAAAAAAACACTGACGTTTTTGTCTTCTCAGGAACGCCACCGTCCCCCTCGGCATCCGCGCCTTGGCCTGGGCCATCGCCGCCGGCAACGCCGTCGTCTTCAAGGGCTCCGAGCTCAGCCCCCGCAGCCTGTCCGCCGTCTGCTCGCTCTTCTGGGACGCCGGCCTCCCGCGCGCCCTCCTCGCCTTCATCAGCACCTCCCGCGCCTCCGCCGCCGCCGTCACCGACGCCGTCATCGCCCACCCCCGCGTCCGCAAGGTCACCTTCACCGGCAGCACCGCCGTCGGCCGGTCCATCGCCCGCTCCGCCGGCGCCCACCTCAAGCCCGTCCTCCTCGAGCTCGGCGGCAAGGCCCCCGCCATCGTCCTCCCGGACGCCGACCTCGCCCTCGCCGCCCGCCACTGCGTCGTCGGCGCCTTCCTGCACGCCGGCCAGATCTGCATGAGCACCGAGCGCATCCTCGTCCACGAGAGCGTCCGCGAGGCCTTCTGCACCCGCCTCGTCGACTGCGCGAGGGAACACTTCGAGGGGGCGGGCCAGGCGTCCGCCGGCGACGTGCCCGTGCTGGTCACCTCGGCCGCCGCGTCCCGCGGCCGCGCCCTGGTCAGGGACGCCGTCGCCAAGGGCGCGAGGGTCCTGTACGGGGTCGCGGACGAGAAGGAGAGCGCGGAGGGCAACTTCATGAGGCCCGTCATCATCGACGGCGTCAAGTCCGGCATGGACCTCTACGGGGTCGAGTCCTTCAGCCCGAGCGTGTCCGTCATCGGCTACGAGACGGAGGACGAGGCCATCGCCGTGGCCAACGACACCGAGTACGGGCTCGCGGCCGCCGTCTTCGGGGCCGACCTGCGGAGGGCCCTGGCCGTCGCCGCGCGCATCGAGACGGGCTCCGTGCACATCAACTCCATGTCGGTCCATGACGAGCCCATCCTGCCGCACGGCGGTGCCAAGAACAGCGGCTACGGGCGCTTCGGCGGCGGGTTTGACGAGTGGACGCGCCTCAAGGCCATCACCTACGATGTATGAGGAGACCTGGATGCATGCCGGCGCCGGCTCGGCGTATTTCTGGTAGCTCGCGAGGTCGATGTATAGATCAGCCAGTGGCATGAAGCCAAGGGGCCTAGACAATCGACATTTAAGAAAATCAGAGGATTGATGTGTCGTCGCTCTGGAATGCCTACAAGCTAGCATCATCGTTGTCATGAGCGCTTGATGAGTCACGGTAAATCATTGCGTAATTGGTACCAATAATTCTTCGTGCTATGGTCCGACTGAATGTATCCTGATATATGCGCC